>LGRX02032314.1:0-30325 GCA_001247695.2 Cymbomonas tetramitiformis | reverse complement strand
ACGTTACGGATTATTTGCGCTAGCCGTCGTTCTTTGCGAACGATGATCCCACGATTTAACGATTTATAATCGCACGATTCTCGGCCTTATATATATGACTGGTCGACGAAAACCCTTGGGTACATGTTTCCACAGTTATATATAGTGCACCCAACCCTTCCTCCCCTCCTGAAGCTACTATGGAGGTTCACAGGCGGCAACGGGGAGCCCGATTTTGGGGGCTTGTTTTTAATGCAAACGGAGTGGCCCTGCTTAACGGGATTGGACGTATAATCCTTTACCCGGTCTGCTCAACTCCTCAATATTTGGTCCGGTACGCGCGCTTTGACGAACATCTATCGCGATGAGTGAGAATGGATTCGCCACGTACTAATGTGAAATTTCTTTAGTTATGTTTGTCAAGCACAACTTAGGATCACAACTCCGTCTACCTCAGTCGATATCTCCGGTAGCTCGGATGACTGGCCAAGAATCCGATGACAAACCACGGTTTTGGCAAAGGTAGCATTAGCAGTTTTTCACAGATATTGGTACCCGCATATGCGCATCTGTGTAAGGGTATGATTTATACAAGGCTCACTACACCTTAGCAAGGAAGGATCAATTCCTGCTCCTGTCATATCAATTTGATGCAGGGTAAAAAAATTTAGGGATATAACCCTGCAGTTCTCGGGTTGCAGCCCATTGCACCGAAGGTGCATCGCAGTCTTTGGGATGCAGCCCTGCAGTTCTTGGGATGCAGCCCTGATATATATATGTGACCGATGGACGAAAACCTCCTGGGTACATGTTTCCACGGTCTGATTATTATTTGGTCGGCAATTATTGGCAAAAGTCATCGGCTATCAGCTTTTGACTTAGAAGCCACAATGTTATAGAAGCTGCGACCTATTGTAACCATATGCGGCAATTATACCTTCAGCATACGTAGACAATATGATTATGTGGAACTTATAATCCCACTTAAGTTGCATCATGATAAATTTATCCAGGTGTTAATAAGTGTTCAGGATTTGATAAGGGGTTGACGCCCCACAAGCCAAAGGTCACTGTCTCATAAGGCTCGCCTCAAGTGTGCGGCTTTGAGGATTAGTGTCCTGGCGAGGCACAGTCATGATGCTTCCTAGTCCAAAGAGTTGGAAATGAGAATGCTCAAGATATCCGAAGACAGGAAGGCTTTTGGTTGGCCAGTGTTACTGTCAAGATGCTTAACCTTGATGGAATGGCATTCGGATACAAACTGTGCAACCATGCATGCGACTTATGCATTGGTGTATGACTTTGATGAATTGTCTCTTGTCATGAACCTGGAAGGAATGACGGGCAAATAGCTAGAGTGGCGGATTTACTCACTCGGCTTTGCTGTTATGGAATTCGATGCCTGATGGCACAACTAGCAATCCTTTGCTCAGATGCTTTCCTTAAGACATTGGCAACAACTTGTGTGCCAGCTTCTCTAGATTTGGGGAGAAACCATGGATCAACAATTTATCAATCAAAACACATGTATCAAGGTTGATTCATCGAATCCTTCAACTCTTGAATTTCGACAATCAGCATCTCAGGCTGTTGACGTGAAAGTGATGGTCGTAAGCTTACAATATAGCTTATTCACCTTTGAAAAACCATCGTTATCCCATGTCAGTGCCCTTCATAAAAATGATAGAGCCGGAGAAATATGTATCTATGATTTCCTCGTAATGAACTTCATGTGTTAGTAAGTCAAATAAGACTTCATTTGATGTTTCAATCGGCATGATGTACCGTGTCATCAACTTAATGGCTGCTATACACAGATGCTGGAACTTTTGATAAAAATTTTAATTTTCCAAGCAAATCACAATGATGTAAATCAATTTGTGGCAGCTGTATAAAAAATGAATGAATCTATACTCTTCCTCCCCTTCGTAAAAAGAGATGTATCAAACCAATCAGATCGGGTGATGGAGGATGTTATTCAATCATTATGTTATGTGAAAAATGGTTTGATAGAGAATCAGACTGAGATTACTCATCGAATGCTTTAGAGGTAACAATGTCAATCTGAACATTGATTCTCTCTACGTCATATTGGCAATATGCCTGACGTTTTTGAATGTGGCAAAAGCCAGATGATGTCAAATGCAGTCGTTGGGTTGCAGCCCACATACTTTGTCAGTTCAGGGTCACTATAGTGTACCCAACTTAGACAATGGTTCTGGATAATTATTGTCATGATGAACAAAGAAATCAGTGATGGTACCGAAGTTAACTTTGGTATCGAAGCTAATGGAGAGTCAATCAAGAAGTGTCCGTAATGACAACAACTTACTACGAGTTGTATTTTCGTAGTTGATGAATGGTTGACATGTCATTTCATTATGAATAGAACATGGCATTGCCTAGTGATATGTGTATATTCTTCAGCACATGATCACTTATCTCAATGGTGCCCATGTTATTTTTGGGCAAACACTATTCAGAGACTTATTATGATAAAGAAGTATGAATGATGAATGTGTCATTTCAATCCGATAGAATTGTGATTTGTTTTATGACTATGAAATTTCTGCGCACTTTTCAGAATGAGGATGAACTGCGCTTGGAAACCGTATACAGATTGCGGGTTTTCCAAGACTTCGTGGCCTAATGGATGAGGCAACAAATTTCTAAATATTCCAGAATGAACTTTGAAAGAGTTTTCATTCCTTAATGAAGCATGCTTGTCTTATGTGCCAAAATGATATGAAATTACAAATATGGTGTCAATCTATATGTGGATGGTTTATACCATTGTATGCTATTCCACAAAATAAGTAATGATGTCAGAGTAAAAACTTTGGACAATTGCAACTCAGTACAAATTTGAGTGCATTCAAGTCCACTTAATGTTCAGAATCTGAATCTAATGTGCTTTCTATATGTACAGGATAGAATATTTTTCTATGCGATTCTGGATTCAGGAACTAGAGTCAATGTAAAAGTTTTTTCCTATTTCAGACGATGAAACCCTTATTCCCTTAGGTGCAATACCTTATTGTAAGGAATAGTTATTTTCAATACAAGTTTCAATCGATTTTCTCAAATCTGTCACTTTTATGATGATCAGATTGGTCAACTTTACAGCATAACCACTTTCCCTCGTTGAAGGAGATGACTTCCATCATAGGGCGGTATATTAGCTATTTTCATATGACACTGAAAAAACATGAATAACTCTTGGAGAATTTTGGGATAAACATCCTGGATTGGCTGTACTTGATTGCTCTATGCCCAAGAATGACCGAAGAGATTGCTTGCCATTTTTCAGCCATATGGCGTGGAGGCTGCTTAACAACGGTTGGGTCATAAGCTAAATAGCTATGTCAGCTATGTCGGAGGCTGAATAGCCATGATTGCACAGACTTTGTCTTTCATGATGAATAGTCCTCTGAGAAATGGTGTCTGAAAAATCAATACTTATGACAACAACTCAACCTTTTGGTATGATGAAGAGCTGACGATCTTTGTTGCACTACAATTGTTTAATGTGCAATAATGAAATGCCTCGTGATATATTATCTCACAGAATAGGCATTGCTCAATGGCGATATGATCAGATATGTAATGATCAATGAAGACAAGATGGTTGATATGGCTCATTCAGTAGGCATAATTACCTCAAAGAGATGCCAATACACGGATACATATCAAGACATAAGGGCAATAGGCTTATTGTATAGCCTTCAAGGCAGCTAACATTTATGCTGCATTGGTCAGCTCAGTGGCTTCGACCTTCTAGGTGTTGTACTCAGGCCGTGGCCTGCATATTGCATTGAGTAATCTTGACACCTTTAATGATCCAATCAGATGATATGTATGAAATATCAAGAATGGTTGCCCTTTTCAATGATCATCGGTGGCAGAGGCTATAGTGCTTGCACCGTGTCAATATACAATTCTAGTCTGGATACATGCTAGACCAGATGTATACAATGTCTAGGTCTTCAAAATCAAGCTCATATGTATGTCATGGCTGATGTATGTGTCAACTTCATGGAGTTCTGAATGGTTTGATTGTATACAGTCAGGCTTACCAAAACAAAAACAATGATGCAACTTACTTGTTTTATTATTTGTCTTTATTATTTATTTGGTTTTTAGTTGTATTTCTAGCTTATCATATTCCCCCCTCAAGGAAGTGTATTGCTAGGCGGTTGTCAAGCGCCGTTCAAATACAACAGAGGTCCGACCTCTTTGTGATGACGTGGAAGCTTTCTATGAAGCTGGATAGCAGTTCTCGGGTTGCAGCCCCTTGCACCGAAGGTGCATTGCAGTTATTGGGATGCAGCCCGAATCCACGTCATTAGCGTGGGTCATATAGTACCCAAGCATGTGCTGTATATATACAACACTACCCTCCAGCGGCGAAGTGGTTTGCAATTACCATCATCGTATGCTGTGGGATATCAATATATAATCAGAGAGCATGAATATATATATATATATGTACCATGTTTGTCAATATCGGAGAGACTATGTCTTCCTTAAAATCCTCATGACTATATGTATAATGGTGCTATACTGATGTCAACACCTTTACTCTGAGTGATTTATTGATTTCAGATGTGATGTCGTGGCAAGAAATATGTCCACGTCATTGGCACGAGTCATGTTGTGTCCATGCATATACGATCTTAGCGCAGGTCACAATACAGTGCCCGAGCATACGCGATTTTAGCGTAGGTCACATTGTGCCTCTGTTTATTACATATGAGAATATATGTTACTCATCTTTGTGAGTCTAGACAGCATTGTGCTGATTGTAATGCTTTCTCTGGTGACTTATATATCACAGATTATACCAATATGGTGATCAGTCCAGTGCAATATTTTGTCACCGGAATGTACAGGGATTGTGAATGATTGAAATCCAGCCGGAGGAATAATCTCAACAGCTTATTCTGTACTAGTGAATTCATCGGAGTTACTTATTTCGACGATTCAAAAACCCATGTCATTGTAGTGATGACAGCTCATATGAATATATAGGGTTTTTATCAGAATGCTTTTATGTGATGTCAACATATTATGAACAATTCACTTGCATCTCAGGATCAAAGGAGTTACGCTTGGAAGGTCTTGCCTGATGATGGTCACCAACAGTTATCAGCTGTTATTCAGGTGCCAAATTCTGCCTTCAGCACTGGGACTATATCAACCAGTCTTACAGCGATGCACTTGTCCTTCCCACTCTTATATACAGCTATAGTGCCAAAGTATATCAGGTGGGATATATATATATATACATTATATAACTATCATCTTCTGATCCAGGAAATGCAATTAAGCATGGTATCAGGTTATATGTTATGTATATAGTTCAGCATTCCAAACTTACTCGAGAATGTAAATGCTGAGCAAGAGTCAACTTATAGTCATTGGGATATAGTTTCCCATCCGAGTTTACACTTTATTAGTGATGGTGGATTTAACGTTGTACAGATTTCAACGTTATTTGTGGATGCAGTGATTTTATCAAAAGCAATCCATCAGAAATAACCAGATCGGAATATGAAATGGATATGTGTGAATCCTATCCACCTTCTTCCCCCCTTGAGGAAGTGTGAATACATAGGCAGTCAGTTGTTTATATACCTTATAGCTTATAGCTTATAGCTTATAGCTTGCAGTCCTTATAGGAAGCAGCTCATACAGTTTTAGGGTTGTTGCCCAACAGTTCTTGGGTTGTTGCCCGATATATAATCATGTCTGCATCGAAAACAGCATGACATATATCTGCCAAACACAAAGTGTATCCAATAAATAGGTGGCATTTAGGGCATATCTGGTGCGAGGAAGACAGATACGCTGTCCGGCTAAGCTCGCTAGGAAACAAACTGATAATCATATAACTTGTGTCTGGCCGAAGCTTTATGCTCTCGGAAACCCAGACAGTGAAACGATGACTGTACTACTGTACTGTACTACCGTACAGTACAGTGCTAGGATGTCACGGACACGAGACGGAAGCAGGGTCAGGCTAGGGGCTAGTCAGAGCCCATAATAACTAAGCCTAAACCCGAAGTCCAGCACACCACCCGTGGGTGTGACCACCTAGCAAGGCAGGTACAGGGTATACAGCCACGTGATAATAAACAAACACCTACGTGCAACTCGGTGGAAACCGATCACTTTTAGCTGGGTGCCGGGGTCTTGACCCGGTCATCCCACTACTGGGCTAAAGCTAATCAAGCTGCCAGGATGATTGATCAGAAACTCAGCCACTTTGAAGCTGGTCAGCAGAGCTGAGTTCAGCGGTTGGGATGTAAACACAGAGTAATCCCGAAGTGAATTGCAGACTGTCTGTTTGAAATTGAGCACCACCAGGCCCAAGTGGGCAAGGTGGTTCCACAGCAGAAAGTAAATCAACTGAAGAACTCAGATAAGTAGATTCCCATGGCGGTTTGAACATTGAAGAAAGAGATAAAAGAACTCGATCGTCAGGCGGCCAATCACGGATGCCCAGAGAGCCAAGTGGCGGATCCGAAGCAAAGAGATCTCCAGTAGACCGATGGACGGTGACTCCGGGCTCAACCAGGCCCCTGTCACCACCGCCCACGGCAACCAGAGATGCCGTAGCACTGGCCAGCAGAGAACAACAGAGCATCGAGGACATCAACGCACACCGGAGAAAACTCGGCGGCGCCCGCGGACGGTACATCGGAGCTGCTAGTGGCGATGCCCCCCTGTCAGAGTCATGCTCAAGAGTGCCGAAGGAGTCAAAAGCCACTTGCCGCCCGCCGTCAGAGTCATTGTCAGAGCCTTGGTCGTTGTCAGAGATTTCAGAGCCAATGTCAGAAGTCTCAATCGTCATGCCAGCAAACAGCGGAGCCGGTGCAGAGTCGCCAAGCTGGAGCGATGGGACAGAACCAGGCAAGCCGAGAGAGCCAGGGACAGCCACTGGTGGGTCATGAGCCGTAGGCACACCACCAGCCACGAGTGCAGAGGGATCCCGAACCGCAGGCGGTGGCGGAATCGAACCCCGTGCACCCGAGTGGAATGTGGCTAGAGGAAAGTGAGCCACGCCGTCATCGTCAGCTGCCGCATCCTGAGCGGAAGCCGCCGCATCCTGAAAGTGCCGCAGAGACGTGGGCTCAGCCGTCACAAAAGAATGCGCCGACAGCTCGCACACCTCTGGGCGACCCTCCATCGTGCAGAGCGACTCGAAGGCGTGCTCATCTCCCGCGTCATAGAAACGCTGGAAACGAACAGCCAAGCAGTCAGTCTCGTAGTCTTCAACCGCACTACAATAGTGGGCAGAGTGAAGACCGCCGTTGGGGCATTCAGCATGCCAGTGCTTCAAACCACTTTTGGCACACACCGCATTCTGGCAGTGGGGCACGAAGGCACCACTCTTCTTGTCAAACGATGAGACAGGAGGAGCGGTGCCAAGTGGCTTAACACCAGCACGATGAAGCTTGGCAGCAGAACGGGTAAGGTGCTTGCCCGCAGGCGGAGGCCCTTCCCGCTTCTGCCGCTTCAGGTCACGAATGTCCTGTTGCATGCGCTCCAGCTGCTTCTGCAGGCTGGACAACGCCGCAGCCAGGTCAGACGCGCCATCGCCGAATGACAGAGCAGAGACAGGGGCGTCAGAGACTTTCAGGCCGTGGCGGAACTGCTCCCGCACACGAGCCTGAATAGTCAGGAGAGACACGCCCTGCCGCTGGTCAGCCCGAGCCAGAGAGTTAGCCAAATCACGGTACAGCCACGAATCGCCGAGAGCCTTCAGAAACTGCCGCTTCACCGCGTCCTCTGGCAAGTTGTGGGAACGTTGAACGTCCCTCAACAGGCCATTGAACTCGCGGATGCCACGGTCAGGATCTTTGCTGCTGGGGATGCGGACCGCCAGCAGCAACTCAAAAGAGTCAAAGGGTTCCGAGCGTTCCTGGAGCATGCGCACCACCTCAAGGGCAGCGCGCTTGCCATCTCCAGGAACGTCGGACCCAGAGGCCTCAAGCCAGTCACGGGCAGGCGAGCCAGGGCGAGCCAGAAATGTCAGAGCCGAGAGCAATAACTCATTCGCCTCATGCCTAGCCTCAACTGCCATGTCAGTCAAGTCAAACAGGGGAGCAAACGCCGACGATTGGAGCACAAACTGCGTGCGGAGCTCATGCATCAATTGTGAAAAAATGTCCACAGCGTCTGCCTCTGTTCCTGCAAAGCGCTCTGATTTGTCCCCAAGAATCTTTGTGGCAACGGTTTTGGCAACCTTCCTGTCGAAATTGTCACGAGCCAACTGTTTACACTTGTCCAAAATTTCCCTCGCAGCCGCTGTGGTCGGAGCTGGCAGCTGCGGCGTGTGCGGTGTTGCAGCGTGCTGCGCACCAACGTCATCAAAGATCGTTTCTAATCTACGGACGCGAGACCGCGCCACTCTATTCGTTGTGGTAACCATGATGGAGAGACAGGGGAGAAGGTTGAGCTAAACAGGGAGATGGTGTAAGAACGCTTACAGCGGCCAGATAGTTTGTAGAAGCCTCAGTTGCACCGATCAAAATTCACAGGTCGTGAGCGGAACCATGAGAGCGGCCAAAATTAGTTACGTGTGGAACGACCTCGCCGGAGCCAGCGGCGCACGAAACAGATTAACTCTCGCTGCGACGATGCTTCCGTAAAATAAAAATAATCCGTCACTAACTGATCTCCTGCGCAGCGAAGGCGAGCACAATGCGTGCCGCCATCACTGCCAAGTCAAAAGGCCATACCGTAAGAGTAATTCACCACCGCCCAAGTGGGCGCTCAACCCCTCCTACGTCCTACTTAGCCGAACATGGCAACAGCAAGGCGCTGTGCCATCATCAGAATCACCGGAAAGCCGGTGCGGCCTATAACCTGCGAGGAAGACAGATACGCTGTCCGGCTAAGCTCGCTAGGAAACAAACTGATAATCATATAACTTGTGTCTGGCCGAAGCTTTATGCTCTCGGAAACCCAGACAGTGAAACGATGACTGTACTACTGTACTGTACTACCGTACAGTACAGTGCTAGGATGTCACGGACACGAGACGGAAGCAGGGTCAGGCTAGGGGCTAGTCAGAGCCCATAATAACTAAGCCTAAACCCGAAGTCCAGCATCTGGTTACAGTGGCCCTTTCACCCAATAATATGATTAGGGTGTTACATGATATCAGTAACCCTAATACAGGTAAAAAATAAGCAGTATAACGTTTTTGCAAAGATTTTTAAGCAAAACTGCATTCAATACCTAAGTGAATGTTAAGTGATTTTCAGAGGGTACGTTACACCCCTGACACACACATTCAAATATTAGGGTGTTACAGGGTGTTACACGTGTTATGTCTTTCAGGGATTGTTATTTGATAGATAAATATCCATTATAGCAAAAAAATCAATCCCGAATTTGCAAAAGATTACACGTATTGTATTTTGACCGATTTTTCGTTACAGCCAATATGTTCACCCCTATATATTACACACCTAATATCTAGGGTGTTACACGAGATATGACCATGGTTGTTGTGATTTTCACATACCTCAATAGGTATTAAAATATTTTTGAAATAAAATGAGGTCGAAATTTCAGTTTTGAAATTTATCGCCAGCATTTTTCACCGATTTTACAGCCTTTTTCAGCCATGTTTCGGATAATATATATATCATATCTCAGTGTGTGTGTGTGTTGCAAGCTACAGAAATATTGCAACATTCTTCACTTTTGCACATGATATTTTTCATGGCACAACAGTGAATATTTCAAAAAATCAACATGTATAGTGAACATGTAATGTGGGTTTTTCTGATTGAGACTCATGGAGGCAAATGCACTCTCTGGTGATATTTAAGATAAATCAACTGTAAATGAATTCACAGTTGTGTCAGATCCTAAGATATATTTGGATGTATACAACGAGTATATCAAGTGATATCTCTGTGTTCAAATACATCTGGACACTGCTAGATGTAATCTAAGCAGTTTTTACACAACACAATGTTTGTGTGTGTGTACGTCCACAACCACCTTTTGTCAATTCATGTATGGTTGCTGATCTGAGTTGGTACATGCATGTGAAGTGATCATCTGTATCAACTGTCAGAATGCAATGTAGATATTGATGTTGCTCCAGCGATAGTGAAAATGGCATGGACAGTGTTCAGCAGTTACCAGCTGCATATTGAACACTGATACTGCCTTCGGGTCTGGAGATATTCTCCATCCAGCCCTACAGCATGTTGTTTTATCCTGTTACCATTACTATCGCCATCACTGACATCCAGCACGCACATGTGTTTGCTGGATGGTATCTATGTATTATGTATTGATACAATACTTGATCATTACACTTGGAGTCAGTGTATTGTCAACATGTATAATGAATGCTAGTGTTTGTGCAGTGTATTGTGCTGATTAGTACTAGTGTGTGTGTGTTTTTACTTGCACACACTTTGCAAGATCTTTATGGATATCACAATATCCTAACAACCTATCATGCAGATTGTCAGCATACCACGTACTGATTACATCTAACATGATATATATAGTTTAGGGATTGTTGTAATTCCATGATAATCTCATTACGAAATGAGTTACTGATAGATTTTACATGAAGCTCAGGTGAGCATTCCTTCAAGTAATCCACCATAGAATGTACATGTTACCTGGAGAGCATCTCGGCTCCACCAGGGCACGACAAACTAATTATGGTGTTGTGATTACTGTCAGGCACCCTTTGCAACATGGATTCGAATATAGACTAGCATTCACTGCAATATGCTTATGCTCTATGTACTACAGCTGTTATCGTGATCAAGCTGTACAGTATAATAAAGTATGTACCATTTACAACATTGCAATCATTCAGCATAAGATGTGTGCATGATATAGAAGTATATGCACTGTGTATTAATGATTGCTGTAAGTGAAATGAGTGTATGTGTGTGTGTGCTAATCTGCACACACATATTGTGCACAGATCATTGTGCTGCTGATAAGTATAATGCTGATGATCAAAAGTATTTGTGTGGTCATCAGAACATTGGAATCTGCTGCAGTATGATAATAAGGCATTCACAGCAGTATGTATCCACAGCATAGCGATCATGTGCTCTTAGCATTCCTGCATATATACAATCATTCTGCATATGATTTTATCGCGCGTACACATGTGTGCTTCTCACTGCATGTAGACACATTAAAACTGTACGTGCTAAAATCGAGCATTCCTCGCATTTTATGAAATCATGAAAGGTATATATTATGCTGACAGGCCATAAATCATTGCACGCAGTGATTGTAAACAGTGCGTAGAGATGATTTGCAAAAATCGCTGATGTACGTTGTATACAAATGCGAGCGCGCTGCTGATGAAAAGTATGAATTGTCGTCGCCATTCATCAGCATATGATACGAGCGCTGACATGTGTACAAATCAAAATTCTGTCGGTGACCACTATGTCATATATTATTCTAGACAATTTTCGAACGTGATTCTTGCAAGCGCGCGCATGCTGCGATCAACTTCTGCAAAATATGTGACCATCGCGCAGTATGCGACCATCGCGCATCAACATATATGAAGCCGTACAAAAAGCAATTCAGCGCAATCATGAAAATTGCGATACTGCGCTGATGATTTTCCGCGCGGAAACGATTTTGCTGATGATTTATCGCATCTGCGAACATACATATATCCGCGAACCATTTATCGTGTACATTTCATTGCTGCGCCGATATATGCCATATGCACACCTTATCGCGTATATGTGCGATCAGCTGTTTCTGCGAGTACGCTGCGGAAAATCTTCTCGCGCAATTTCTGTGCTGTCGATATGCGAACGTATATTATTCGGGCTGCAGATATTCAATTTATGCGAACGCTGTCGTATGTGCGCCCTCCTGCAAACCTGCGAACAATATTAAATATGCTATGTCTATCACTGCACCCACTTGGGTTCTCGAGTATCGTGCCTTGACGACTTTCAGAATACCACTGATACGGCTGTAGATACAAGCGCCGTGAATATATTATCAATATACAATGAAACACTGCAAAGTTGGACAGCAATGCAGGTGAATGGATGAGCGGGTTTGTGAGTGCAGTCTCTGTAAGAGGATCTGCTGAAGCACAACGCTTCCTCACTTTTATACCTACGTCACCCATCATCTTAGATGGTACCGCCATTGGGTTGTGAACCCGAGACGTAGGTTGAACGACCAACATGGTAGTAACGACTAGTTCGTTCATGCCGCACATGCGAGTTCTGCGCATGCTGAAAGCTAAAGATGGTTCTTGGTTTGTTTCCAAGATGTATCTTTGCTTTGCCATCTTCGAGTTCAATCATACGAACTCTCGATGACAGGGATGCCTGATGATATGACATAATCATCTGGCGACATGTACAGTCATCGTCGACCGTACTGACGACTGTCATAAATGTATGACGCGACTCGACCTGTACAGCCATGATCGACCATACTGTCGACTGTCATAATAATATATGACATGACCGACTGTCATAATAATATATGACATGACATGACATGGTATGACATGTATGACAGGTATGACGCGTATGACATGTATGACACATATGTCATCGGTCATAACCCTGACAAGGTAGCAAGAATGCTCGGAGTGATCCACAAAGAAGTGAGCCTAGAACAAGTGAGAAGGCAAGATCAACGTTGACTTTTACAAGAATGGAAGGTATGCAAGCAAGATCCTAATTAACCACTAAGCCAAGCAAGGAGTTTCTCGTTAGCTTTTGCACGAACAATGGGGTCCATATCATTATTGGAAGCAATCATGGTGACGATCTTCATGTCCTCCCTCTCCTTGGAAGCGGCAGCGTGTTGCAAATCAAGCTCCGATTGGGTCTGGCGGGTTTGGAGTTGCATGAAGTCGCGGTGTGCGTGGCATGCATCTAAGATAGCTACGTCGGCTTGCGAGGGCTCAACAGATTCTCGTTTCACGGCGGTTTTCTTTTTTGCGGCAGATGGTTGGGAGGAAGAGCCACCCACACCATCGTCTAGCTTCTTCACGACGGAGGATTTCAAGTTGTGGCTCTCGATAACGAGCCACCAATAGTACAAGGATGCGTCGGCTTTCTCATTTTTGACAGAGTTGAGGTATTGGAAGCGCTCGCCCTCGTTAAATCCACTCTTGTCATAGTTGGCACATAAAACAGTGAGAGAGGCGCGCTTGCGTGTGTACACAAGCTTGAGTTGTTCCGCACTACGCGTGTGCACTAATTGGTTGGGGTTGTGACCACTATAGTGGATTGAGTCCCACGTATCATCTAAGGGTTCAAGGACTTGAACTCTACATGAAGGGTTGTTGAACTCTTGCGCAAAAACCTCCCACACTGGTGGGAGATTACGGTCGTCGAGCTCTTGTGCAGTCGCAGAACGGAAAAGACGTTGCACCGTGGTGGTGAGTGATGCTTTTGTGAAAAGGGACGCGAAACGAATGTGCTCTGCGGCTATCCACGCCGGCTGACGCCTAATGTGCGACTTCCCACAAACACATTTCGCAGAGGTTGGGTTGGCTGGAAGATCGTCGTCGTCTTCCAGATCGTTATCGTTACCATCTTCTGCGCCTTCTTCATCCTCATCTTGAGTGGCTTCAAGGTTGGCATCAAGTTCTTCTACCTCCTCTTGCGATGGGTTGGGGGGTTCTTGGGGGGTGGGAGCTTGATCCGCGTCAATGAGTATGGTGGAGGAAGAATCAATGTTCATAGGGGGTTGTGCATTTTGTGCATTTTTTTCTGCTTTCATGCGAGCGCGTTTGTCAGCCGCATACTCGCGGTTGCGCTTTCTTATGCGCTCCGCCTTCTCCTCCTTAGTTTCATGGGAAGAAGTAGCGCCTGGGGGACGAAAGGGCGCAGCAGGATTCCCGCTGACTTGCGGTTTAATGTTTTGCTTGGGGGATGCCCGAGTGACATAGGGGGAAGAATGTGCGGAACTTGGCTTGTTGGGGGATGGAGTTGTTTGACTGCGAGTTATGGGGGAGGAAGGCGACATGGATGTGGCAGTAATTGTGACGGGAAAGGTAGGGCTGGGAGTTTCACTTGCAGACATGTTCGCTGCGTGGGGAAGCACGAACCGAGAATTATTAGAAGGGCAAGAAGCCTACAAATTTTTTGAATTTTTACAGCGCTTCAGAATAGTCGGCATGCGTCGGCAGATGGGCAACGATGTGAAAAACAGAAAAGGCGAGAGTAGTTTCTCCGACGTGGCACGTAGATTTAGTCGGCAGAGAGTCGTCTCTCTCGAAAGCCGTCAAAAAAATCAGGCCTCCATTAGATCCAAGGATGCACAGAGCAAGGTCTGACCGAAAGTCGACGAAAGATGCTTCATGTCACGAGATGTCACGACCAAACTATTCCGTCGACTCCAAAAACTCGGAAATGTTGGAGCGTGACATGGGCGTGACATGCAAGAGTCGGCGTCGACTTTCCGTCGACCTACGGTCGTCCGAGCCAATCAGCTTGCTGTGATCAAAAAACTGCCGACGCCGACTACAGTCGGGTGACCTGACACCAAACCATAGAATCACCCTAAGTGAAGAGGAGCGACGGCTGCGGCTGTCGTTCTCGTCCTCCGGTTGCCTGTCTCGTCTAGAGACCCGGTTACGTGTTGTTTACTGATTTTTCATGGAGAGAGAGACTTTCGCCCCCCCATAAACTGGGGGTGACTGACTGACTGTCTCTTCCTGTGTCACCCTCACGTAGAGTACAATATTAGGTACCCTATAGTAGTATCTAGTAGTAGGTGACTCCTTTGTGCCACTCAACCTGAAGCCACCCCTCCACTCACCCGGCCATGGTTGCTTCTCCATCTTCTAGAGTTTTTTGCCTAGCACCTAGCTTTTTCTCTGGATGTCACCCTGCTGAAAAGTGGGTTGAGCCCCTTTGTGGGCGCGCTATAGCAGAGGGAGTAGCCCCTGGTGTTTTCACTAGCCTGCTTTGCAGGGATACCGCACTCTCAGGACTTTGTCCCCTTTGCTAGCGTAACGAATGTTTTCGTATTATTATTATTATTATTCTGAAGCATCGTAATTGCGGTCGCAGTGTCACACGTTATGATGATGACACTGCGACACGCGCGCCCCTCTCAGACAATCTTCCCGCCGCAGTAATAACTTGGCGGCGTAAGCCGCCACTCCTTACTCTGGTAATAGTATCCGCAGCCATTGTCCCGCTTCAGCGGCTGCCTTATGGCAGCTGTCGTACCGTCTCTTTCTCTCTTATCCCACCCTCATACAGCTAATATATTTCGGGTTTCTCATGAGGTTACGCTTCCTCTGTTTGTTTCAGCTTTCTGATCAGCATATCTTGAAATTCCCCCCTTCTCTAGCTTCAATTTTACAGCCCGGCATGGTTTTTGCGACGATCTTGGCCAACGCGACCGCTGCTACGATCTCTCTCATAAGACGCTTCGACAACAAACGGAACCCCGCTGAAATTCTTTATTGGCCCTTAAGGTATATTCGGAGCATTTACCATGTGACGTGCACCATATCGCCTTCCACACCAGTTTGACATGGCAGCGTACAGTGAGCTGCACGAAATCTTCAGGCCTCCCGCTCCTCGTCTCCGAAATTTTCATAATGCTTCTCGAAGTTGCACGTGGCAACATATATCATATACTGAATTATTATACAAAAGGTTTTTCTCTTGGGGGCCTCGAGAGACCAGTATTATCATTTATATGATATATCTCTCGGCCAACCCGATTGGCCCGCCGAGGAATATGCAATTTCGATGGAAAGATCTTTGGTATAACGGAAGATAGCTTTTCGATGAGGTGGCATTGTTCAGGAGAGATGTAGAAAAATGACGATTACAAATAAGATAAAAATGATAAATTGCGAACCCTGAGATCAATTAGGTGGAAATCGTAGCGTGAACCTTCCTTCCGTCGTTCCTGGCGCCCGATGAATTTGAACTTCGTGTTGACAGAAGTTTTAAAAATTTCCGTGGCATCACTCGTGCGTGAGCGCAGCACCCTGCATATTACAAGGTGGGCCAGACTTCTCACGCACACTCTCTCGATGCTGGTTGGCCTGTGGCCTCCGCTGCCACAAGGGAGTGGTGACCCCGGCAGCAACATCTCTTCGTTTCCGGAATTTGTGTCCCCGGCGGAATTTCAGCCATTTCGATGGGAGTAGTGACCAAGGCATTGTATCGGTTGTGCCGATATTATGATATATCGATATATCGGTAAATATTGGCATATAAGTCTCAATCGATATCCATTTTGCGCACATTTAATCGATATATCGGTATCGCTTCGCTTCGGAATTCAAAGTGTTATGTGTTGTATATGAGAAAGCGTATATAATTTTGAGATATCGATATGCGGTATCGATATTGCCGATAATCGACTAGAATTATTAAATATCGAAATCAATCGATAAGCGATTATGCAACCGATACAATGCCCTGGTAGTGACCCCACTTTGGCGACCAACGTCATCCGATGACAACCTCTGAGCAGCAACCGCCGCCAGCTTGGAATCTCGCAGACCTGTTGCGCTGTCCGCTCTCTACCTGTTTTCTGATCGCCCCCCTATTTCAGATCCTGAAAATCGGTAGTGCCAACCCAATTCGCCAACGACTGTCAATTTTGCCACCTTCGAGGTTTTTAGAGGCAGCCGTATTTTTTATGTTGGACGATGGACTTCTGGGAAGTGGTTACCCGTCGACCGGGCATCTTCCTCAACCGCTTTGACTTCTTCGTCAATCTTTACTAATCAGCCATTTGGCAGATTTTCTGGCCAGATTTACAGCCGGATCGCGTTCGTCGACCCTTCTCTCCTCCCTACCCCTCTGGAAGTTGGAGTTCCTCGACATCAAACTTAACAGCACAACCCCTCAAAGTTGTTCCTTAACGGCGTCTTTTCCAAGAAAATTCGACGTGTTTGTGTGTGGGATGACCGCCCAGTCGTCTTGTCCGATCCGCTCCCGTTGGGTAGGAATGGCGAGAAAAAGAGCGGAAAGTAAGGCGAAGCAGCAAGGCACCACTCCAGCGTCAGATCGGAGCCTGAGTTGGAGAACCCATTTTTCAAGTGTGGGCGGGCAGGGAAGAAAAATTGCGTTAGGAAACGGAGAAGAAAGTCGCAGCAATCGTCAACAGGTAGGAAACGTGAAGTATTTTCACCAATTTCCGACTTAAGAGCAACACCAAGCGACACTTGTGGCTACTGCCCCGCAGTCCTTGTGGGAGGACCAAGAACGCCTTTTGGTCCTCCCACAAGGACCAATTTTCAAATAATTTATTTGGCCGCATAATCTTGATTCCGGAAGCGTATCCCATGAAAGTTAGTTAGTATGGGGCATATATTAAGTACTTCGATCGATGGTTCGGTATATATCCACGTAATGCTGGAATCTGTATAGGCAGCCCTGACAGGCAGGCCCCTATGACAGACCCCTAGGACCAACACGGGACTGCTGACTGATATATAGGTTCGTGTTGTGATCGACACGCTGTGTCACCGGTAGGCTAGTTCCGAGACCGTTGCGAGACCGTTCCGGGTATATCTAGCTTAGGGTTTATTTATCTGACAGTTTATCCATACAGTTCGGGACCCTCTGATATCTAGTGAACTAGGATCTTCCGGTAGGTCGTGGCCCCATCCACGCTTTATTCCACTTGCTAGTTTGGCCATGATTGGCTAAACGGCCGCTCGGAGAGGTGGTGCGCGTTTGCGCGTTTGGGCACCAGTGGGAGATTATGAGACGTGAGCAACTTGCGGTGAGCGACTTGCGCCGCAGCTATGGGGTACCGGCTTGGATCGGGTTTCGTCGACGCAATGTTCATTCACGGTTTTCTGCTAGTCTTGATCCCGCTGGCTACCGGTTTTTGGGCTGGTGACCTTGGCACCTTTGACCTCAACGACATCTTCCTTTGCCCCTCGCTCGCATGGCTCGACCGCTCGTTCCGTATCTGTGACGTCGCATTTTCTCCGCGACCCTACCCAAACGTGCTGCAGCGTGCCGCCTCCCCTCAGGCTTTTCTAGAGATGGGAATTACTACGAGATCCAAGAAGTCCCTCACGAGGGACAGCGACATCGACGCCTCTCTGAGGTTGATCGACGGGGTGCGGAACACGCCAACAGCGGCTACGCCTTCTGTTCCTACCCCCAACCCTGCATCGAACGAGGACGCGGACGTGGCCGTCAGACGTTACTTGCAGGAGCAATGCAAGCTGGTGGACGAGATTTACAAGGCACGTCTCCACCGGGCTTGGGCCAAGAGTATCCGTGAGGATATTCTTGGTGACAAGAAACATCATTTTCGCGGTACGGACGACGCTTGTCACGGATCGAAAGATGACAGACGCCCGCAGTCGCGATGTTGGTACGTCGTCGTCGATGTCACACGCATAGTCGATCATCGATCTGTGACAGTCCGATCTGTACGAGTACCACTGAAATGCGCGAAAGGATCATCATCCTCCGCGTAGCTCAGTTGGTTAGAGCGTCGCACTAGAGAAGCGAACGTCACGGGTTCAAATCCCGTCGTGGAGCACTTTCGCCCCATGACGATATATACCGACGTGATTTGACCCGGCTCGTACAGTGAAATCCCCGCACCGATTTCAAACCCTAACATTGGTATCGAAGCGACGGTTCGGAAACCGCCTCAGATGTAACGGCATAAGGCACACGATGTGACCTACGCTAAGATCGCGTATGCTCGGGCACGGTGGTGTGACCTGCGCTACGATCGCGTATGCATGGGCACGATGTGACCCGCGCTGATGACGTGGATTCGGGCTGCATCCCAAGAACTGCGATGCACCTTCGGTGCGATGGGCTGCATCCCAAGAACTGCTACCCAGCTTCATCGCAGGCTGCCACGTCATCACATCTGAGGTCGGACCTCTGAAAAGTAACTCGACACGAATGGCGTGAGGTCACGACACTTTAAAGAGGGGAGATATGTCACGGATCGAAAGATGACAGACGCCCGCAGTCGCGATGTTGGTACGTCGTCGTCGATGTCACACGCATAGTCGATCATCGATCTGTAACAGTCCGATCTGTACGAGTACCACTGAAATGCGCGAAAGGATCATCATCCTCCGCGTAGCTCAGTTGGTTAGAGCGTCGCACTAGAGAAGCGAACGTCACGGGTTCAAATCCCGTCGTGGAGCACTTTCGCCCCATGACGATATATATGATTTGACCCGGCTCGTACAGTGAAATCCCCGCACCGATTTCAAACCCTAACAACGCTGGCCTTCTGTCCGACCTGGTGCCGCTCAGCCACCGACCACGAGGTCAACACACACCACCACCACGGCCGTTCAATCGTCAAACTACGAGGTCAACACGCCCACAGCCGCATCCGCTCATCCGTCAACTACGAAGTCAACACGCCACCACCACAACCGTTCAAATCACCAACTACGAGGTTACCGGAATATCCTAGTTCACTAGATATCAGAGGGTCCCGAACTGTGTGGATAGACTCTCCCTTAAGATAATAAACCCTAAGCTAGATATACCCGGAACGGTCTCGCAACGGTCTCGGATACTAGCCTACCTGTGACACAGCGTGTGTCACAGCACGAACCTATAGATCAGTCAGCGGTCCAGTGTTGGTCCTAGGGGTCTGTCATAGGGGCCTGCACCGGGACTCCCAGTCAGGGCTGCCTATACAGATTCCAGCACACCACCCCAGCACTGTGGGTGGTGACTGTCTAGGAGAGTCAGAATGTTAAGATAAGTTAGGGTAGGAGCTAGGGTGACAAACCTAACTGCTAATTCAACTGTGCAATTCTGATACACAAATTGAAACCCTCTAGCCGGCACAAGAGCAGAAACATACAGGCAATGCAAGTCCTGCTAAACTACTGAAAAGCTCTGTGTCAGCAAGTCAGATTGAAGAGTTCAAAGTTGTCAAAGCAAAAGTATAAACCAGATTGAAGACCGTGTTGAGGTCAAAGTACATCTCAGCACACCACCATGAAAGTGGTGTACTGCCAGAACCAGAAACATAACTACTCGGGGTCAATGGCCAGAGGAGCACCGCACCACAACGAGCACTGTAGTAGTCCGCAGTAGCACGGCGGAGTAACACAGGGCTGCCAAAGTGCAAGGTGTCGGTCACTGAGAAATCATTCGCCAGAGAATTTGACGGAGTCGGTGTTGTTGATTCGTCGATCACGGGAGGCTGCACCGCACCGGGGTGCTGCCAAGTACTGCCCGACGGTGGTGCCTCGTCATCCGAAGACGATGCCGGCGACAACGGAGGACCGCCCTCAAATAAGATGCCAGGCGGCGGCGGCCCGGGATGCCACGGCACCGGAGCCATATAGAGGCCCTGCCGCCTCTGTACCCGCCGGTGGAGACGAGGCGGGATGGCACATGGCACCGTGACAAGCGGTGACTCCTCACTCCTGCACAGCACAGGCTGCCGCGCAGCCCGACCCGATACCTGCACAGGGTCGATGTCGTTGGCCACCGTATAGGTGGCAGCTCCCACTCCCACGACAGAAATCAGGAGAATGAAAGAGAGAAGGAAGGGCATCCCCCACAAGCCCGCGTGGGCGGGGAAGCCCCACGGAGGCTTTCCACAGCCGTAGCTGCGGGGAGCATCCTCATGCCAATCTCCCAGAGCACCACCAGAGTGAGGTGCTCGGGCTGCGGGCGTCGACGAGTGATTTGCCGAGATGGCCGAGGCCCGCGGCTTCACGACGAAGCTGCCGTCAGCGAAGTCCTCGTAATCGTCCGTGTCGTAACCCGTGAGATCAACCGTTTCGACGGCGGCGTGGTTCACGGTCTGAACGAACCCAGCGAACTCACCGTCCGCGTCCGCTGTGGTGGTCACCCGCGCCGATTGAAGTGGCGCGGGCTTCACATCTTCTCCCTGCGAGACAGGCATAGCAGGGGCCGGCACGGCGGATGCCGATGCCGCCGCACCACCTGCCGGAACCTGCTCCTCCGGTGTGGCCACCGCTGCGGCGGGTACGCACACCAGAGCCGAAGCCCCCTGCCCGTCACCGGCAGGAGGCGGGAAAGATGCGTGAGTGTAATGCACCTGCGGGTTGGCCGCGGAGTGAACCTCCGCGGCAAGATCGTCGAGCCTGCGGAGAATGTCGTCTCCCTCGGAATCCGGCTGCTGCTCCACGGTGAAGCCGTAGGCGGACACGTCAATGCCGCCCACCGCTCCCGCACAAAGCACCGCGGGCGGCCCGTACGCGGCCGCCGCACGCGCGAAGGACTCCGCCCCGTCATCCGCTGCCTGCTGGAACAATGCACACATGGCGAGCGCGTGCACCCCCTCTGCGTCCTCCTCGTCGATGGGAACGCAAAATGCCGCGGCAGAGGTGGGCGGGTGTTGGCGCCCGCCCAACGGGCAGTCGCGGTAAAAGTGATAGCTCTCACCTTTGCCCGCCTTCTTGCACCTACCGCAGAACGGCTTTGCCCGTTGATCGTCGCGGTCGAATCCCACCGGTGGGGCCTTGTGGGTCCCCACACGGAATCCTCGCGGCTGCTGCCCCCGCTGCTGCTGCTGCCGCTGCTGCACCCGCTCCCGTTGTTGTCGCACAACCGGAGCGGCCTCACCGTGTTGCCGCTGCACGAGCTCCTTGAGCTCCGTGATCTTCTGAAGAAGGGCGTCGTACTCGCTGCTGGAAAGGTGTGCGGAGACGCCATCCGCGCCCGAAGCCACCTTCCCCCCCCCCGTCTGTGCCCAAGCCTGGTAAATTTCCACAACCATGGAACGGAGCGAAACCAGTGACACATGAGCCAAGTCAGCGGTCATGGGATAGCGGACCTTCACCGCAGCATAGAAGGTCGGGTCGAGTCGGGTGTATAGGCTCAATTTCCTCGTGGCCTCGGTCGGTGTCCAGTCAGAGGCCCGGTTATCCCGCACCAAACGTTGTTCCTTAGCCAAGATCGGCTGCGGGTCAACGTTCGCGGGATAACGCAACGCGGCGTGCTCCTCCTGCTGCGACTCCCGTAGCGCCACCGGAACACAACCCTTGATGACGTCGACAAGGGCTCGCCTCCCATCTCGGTCAGTCGAAGAATCGGTACCAGTGAGCCAGACGTAGGCGTTGCTGTGCTTCTCCACCACGAGAGCCAGAACGTCGTACAAGAGGCCATTCACCTTGTTGACCACTGGAGCCCGAGGGTCGTCGAGGTCAAAGGCACACAGTTCCAGTCCGGCCGACTGAAACTCCGTACGCAGCTGCACCACCAGGTCGGACAGAAGGCCAGCGTCGTCCGTACCGCGAAAATGGTGTTTCTTGTCACCAAGAATATCCTCACGGATACTCTTGGCCCAAGCCCGATGGAGTCGCGCCTTGTAGATTTCGTCGACGAGCTTGGACTGCTCCTGCAGGTAACGCCTGACGGCCACGTCCTCGTCTACGTTTGATGCAGGGTTGGGGGTAGGAACAAAAGGCGTAGCTGCTGTCGGTGTGTTCCGCACCCCGTCGATCAACCTCAAAGAGGCATCGATGTCACTGTCCCTCGTGAGGGACTTCTTGGATCTTGTCGTCATTCCCATCTCTAGAAAAGCCTGAGGGGAGGCGGTACGCTGCAGCACGTTTGGGTAGGGCCGCGGAGAAAATGCGACGTCACGGACACGGAACGAGCGGTCGGGCCATGCTAGCGAGGGGCGAAGGAAGATGTCGTCGAAGTCAAAGGTGCCAAGGTCACCAGCCCAAAACACGGCAGCAGGCGGGATCAGAGCGAGCAGAGAACCGCGAATAGTGAACATTGCGACGACGAAACCCAATCCAAGCCGGCACCCCATAGCTGCGGCCCAAAGTCGCTCACCGCAAGCCGCTCATCTCATAATCTCCACTACTGCCCAAACGCGCAAATGCGCACCACCTCTCCGAGCGGCCGTTTAGCCAATCATGGCCAAACTAGCAAGTGGAATAAAGCGTGGATGGGGCCACGACCTACCGGAATATCCTAGTTCACTAGATATCAGAGGGTCCCGAACTGTGTGGATAGACTCTCCCTTAAGATAATAAACCCTAAGCTAGATATACCCGGAACGGTCTCGCAACGGTCTCGGATACTAGCCTACCTGTGACACAGCGTGTGTCACAGCACGAACCTATAGATCAGTCAGCGGTCCAGTGTTGGTCCTAGGGGTCTGTCATAGGGGCCTGCACCGGGACTCCCAGTCAGGGCTGCCTATACAGATTCCAGCAGAGGTCAATACGCCAGCACGCAGCACCACAGCCATTCAACCATCAACTACGAGGTCAACACGCCCACAGCCGCAGCCGCTCAGCCACCGACCACGAGGTCAACACACCACCACCACGGCCGTTCATTCGTCAAACTGCGAGGTCAACACGCCCGGAGTGGAGACTTACGGCGTAAATACGACGTAAATACGACGTAAATACGCCGTAATTCACTGTCGAGGAACTCGTATTTTTTGCCGTATATACGCATACGCGTTACGCCGTATATGTGATCGTGTGTGCGACAGTGCTTTTCTTTTTACATCCCAACATGCCACGCGATGACGCGTGGGGGGCGTCGCGGTAAATGTGACACGCGACTGCAGTGGCACTGTCATCGTTAGCGTCTGGCGATCGTGAGATCGGAAGTTCGTCCGTGTCGCCCGTTGGGATTCGCGCTTTGCTGCTGTTGCTGATTAAGTAAGGGATGATGGTGGCTGATTTGTTCGTCCTGCGGATGACGGTGGCTGATTTGTTCGTCCTGTGGATGACGGTGGCTGATTTGTTCGTCCAGCGGCTCTTTGGCCCGCGCCCGGTTCCAAATCATAAGGAGCAGAGGTGTCACAGTGGTAATTTTCCGAATCCGATCAAAGTGACACGATACAGTCCTTTGTCCGTTTGTCGCTCCCCAGGAATCTCTTAGGACCTTCCGATGTTCCCGATCTAAACACCTTGGACGGCTTAACTTTAGTTGGGCACCCCTACCGTTCTGCGTGAAAGATCGACTGTTCTCATCTCATGGCGCATGGCGCTGGCGATGCGATGGCGCTGGCGATGGCGATGGCGATGGCGATGGCGATGGCGATGGTGCTAGCGTTCGGCTAGCATATCGAGAGGTTATATAGGCTATATACATTATATATTTTTATAATTGCATTATGTATTTTAGAATTCTACGTATATATGTTATATATACATATTTAATTATTTATTGATATATACATGTGTATCTAAAAAGAATAAATGCCAGCAAGGTCTGTCATGTACTTGTCTGATATTCCGAACATGATATTGGACAAAATTACGACACGACAGCATAAAATCATCGTTGGGAAATCTGAAACGGTTTAAGAGCGTCGATGTCTCATAGTCCCATATTTTGTTTATGGGAATATCGGTGCTTGATTTTATTCCGAAGATTCCAGATACCGAAATGCATTTAAAGAAATGGAACCGATCATAACCGATCCTGCAGACTTTACTGCCTCCTTATGCGTTCGCTAAGAAATTCCATGTGTAAAGTGGCTTTCTCAGAGCATGCGAAACCAATAAAGATAACAAATTCCGAGATTATCTTGGTAGGTCGCTGAACACAACGCGCCAGAATCTTTTCGCCGTGTGAAGACGCACCATATATGTTGCTTCAGGAAACCGGGCGATTTGTGGGGGGGTCGCACGATAATCCATTCCGTTGGTGTGTTCAGCCTACTGATTAAAGTGAGGCGCTGTGCGAACAGTATATCCTCTCGAACAAAGTGTTTTGTGTTGCTCGGAAAAATACTGGTTGAATATCTGGAATGCTGCAGTGGTAACAGCCGCTTGGGGGGGTTCGTGCAAAAACATGTCGCGGCCACCTCTGTCGGTGAACCAGTAGTTTGGTTTCAGCCTGCCCACGACAAAGTATATGTCGAGCGTCGCCTGATAGGGATCAAAGAAACGATATCAAAGAAACGAAAATCTCCCAAAAATTAATTGACGTGTGAATCGTCAAAGCCACTTGGGGAGGTGATAATGGGTTGTACAAATTCTAAGGTGTGCCCGTCACCGCACGTTTCGGGCTAGAGCACACTTTTTCGTCAGCATATCCCTTGCCTGGAGGCATACACGTTCCAAGTTTGCCTTCTTTTCAGCCATCGAAGCCCCTCATATAGCAAGTTCTTAGTTGTTCCCGGCTTGCACCAGCTGCTCTCTGGCTCTGTCCTACCCAGGCCTTTTTGATACTGAAATCTTTTGACAAAAGCTTCAACTGATAATCCGAGTCTTTGAAACAGAACGACGAGGCCTTCCTGAACGACCTATTCGTCTGCAACTATGCGCAACTATGCACCTACCAGCCTCCCGATAGGCAGGATGAGGTTCTCATATACAAGCAAAAGTGCCCGAAGAAAAAGTGGGAAGTGGTCCTGAAAATTCTGCGGAAAGTCCGCAAAGCCGTGGCAGGTTTCGGTGCGTTATCGTTAGTGAACCCAGCTAAAATTGACTCTTTGAAATACTCCTCATACAGCCCTGTCTTCATACCGTTCGCTTTGAGCCATCACTGTCACCAACCGGGAAATCCTGTGAACTGATCACTTTCTACTTTGGGTTCCACCACTTGCTGCATTCTTATCTGAAATCTGCGAAAACCTATCCGTCTTCGCGAAACAACACGCGAACTCTAGTGCACACACGCTGATTGATATCATATACATCTTGTTGTGAGATGATGTTTGTGTGAGTGACAGCGGAGAATGGTTCACGCATTGTGGTACTTCCGAACATTCCGAAGAGCCTGGAATCAAAGGCCCTGATTCTGCAAGCCTGCGCGTAATTCCTTCCCCATCATTCCTTCTGGTCTTCGAGCCGCCGCGTGCATCTTTTGATGACTTTCATTGATGTCCTGCAGAGTGTTTCTGCCAACTGTCCCGCACCTCACCCCTGTGACAAGAAATCTTCACTGCCTTTCTACGATGGGAGCTACTGCTGCTGCGTAACAACGAGGCCTTTGAGCTGGAGAGTTTCTGTACGTCATTTTAGGCCACGATGGTCGTCCTGAGTTCCAGCTGGCTTTGTACCTCAGGAAGAGTCCGCTGTTTGAGACGCTGCCGTTGAATCAATCTATCATGGATGAGCTGGTCGACTGCATGGAACCGCTATTTGTAAAGGCAGACACGGATATTATCGTGAGGGGGGATCAAAAACATAATGACAAATTTTACATTGTGGAAACTGGAAGATGTGAAGTCTCCCCGGAAAAGGAACCAAGCGAGCAGGTATTCGAATACACCTCAGGCTCTCTGAATAATCTCGCATAATCGCCTCAAGGGCTGCCAACTCGTAGCGCTGTCGGGTCGATTCTTCGGGTCGAAAGACGGTTCTTGTTCAAGTATGGTCGCTCTGCGAAGGAACCAGTGGGAGCTCTATCGTGCACTTCCTGCTCACTAGGCCTCTGGTCAACACTACCCGCTCAGCATCATGTGCCCTGGCATTTTGCCGAGCAGCGTGAGCTCTTTTTGCAGGCTTCCGGAATCGAATCTTGAGTTCTGGCATAAGCTCTCTGCTGGCCCACAAGAGTTCTGGTCTCGGCTTTTTGCTGACCAGAGCAGATCTGAGGCAAGTCTTTTTATGACCAGTGTCAGCCTTTCTGCTGACCATCGTGAGCCCTGATGGAAGCCTCTTTTTGCCTTCCAGCTTGAGCTTGTTGTTGACCTTCGTGAGCCATGGCTAAGGCATTCTCTTGACTTCTGTGAGATCTTATGTAGGCTCTTTGACCGGATAGGGCTTTTGGCTGACCAGCATGAGCTCTGATACAGGCTTTTGGCTGACTAGCGTAAGCTTTCGCAGGCTGTCTCTGCTGCGAGCTCTGACATAGGTTTTTGGACGACTACTCTGAGCTCTGACATAAGCTTCCTACTGACTACTGTCAGCTCTGACAAAGTTTTTTGTATGGCCAGCTTGAGCTCTGATGGAGGCTTTCTGCTGACTACTTTGAGCTCTGACAAAGAATTTTTATGTCAAGCTTGAGCTCTGACGTACACGTTCTGCTGATCAGTGTGAGCTCTAACGTTGGGCTCCTGCAGAATAGCTCGAGTGTCTCCGTAGGCCTTCTGGTGACCAGGGTGACTTATCAGCTCTACCGAAGGCTTTCTGCTGAGCACCTTGAGCTCCGGCAGAGGCTTTCTGCTGACCACCTTGAGCTCCGGCATAGCTGACCACCTCCGGCATCTGCTGACCACCTTGAGCTCCGGCAGAGGCTTTCTGCTGAGCACCTTGAGCTCCGGCAGAGGCTTTCTGCTGAGCACCTTGAGCTCCGGCAGAGGCTTTCTGCTGACCACCTTGAGCTCCGGCATAGGCTTTCTGCTGACCACCTTGAGCTCCGGCAGAGGCTTTCTGCTGACCACCTTGAGCTCCGGCAGAGGCTTTCTGCTGACCACCTTGAGCTCCGGCAGAGGCTTTCTGCTGACCTTTACGACCTCTTATGTACACCTGCTAAAAAACCGTGAAATCTAACTTTACCTTTCTGGCCGGCATGAGCTCTGACTTATTTTTGATGATCAACGCGAGTGTTGTCCCGTTCTCTGTTTACTGATAAGCGCTTGCTATTTTCTGAGGTATGTCTCGCGATTCCCTTCTTAACATCACGGTCTTGCGGTCCCTGCACAGGACGCCCTGCTGTCGGGTGTGGACGGGCCCGACAGCCCGAAGAAGGTCTGTCCGTATCGGGCTTATGGCCCGGGCGATGCCTTTGGCGAGGTGGCCCTGCTGTACAATTCAAACCGTCCCAGCACCATCACCGCCAAAACCGACTGCAAGCTATGGTTTCTCAAAAGCCGCTACTACGCTCGCCTCAAGCGGCAGCACGTGCAAAAGGTCCCCGCCCCATTCCGTATGCCTGTGGACTCCCTTCATGCCTTGTTTCTACTCCTTAAGGAAGCCCCCCTCCGAGCCCCTAAATAAGCCCCCCCTCCGAGCTGCGGTGACTCTTGCAGTGACTCTTCGAGCTGCAGCCCTCCCAACTCGCCAGTGGAGGCAGCCACTCGTGAAAAGCATCGAGCGTTTGGGGTTGTCTAAGTTGCCCGGGAAAAGCATCGAGCGTTTGAGGTTGTCTAAGGTGCCCGGGAAAATACTGTGAAATTTTGATGGAGTGTTCACACACTGAAATATGGAAATAGGACTGCGGCTTGTTCCGCGCCCTCGGCCGAAGCGAAAGGCGAGAGACTCATGCAACTTACGTTCGCTGGCTCGTGGCACGGCTCGGTGCAACGCGCAGGCACGCGAGGAGAAGGTCCAGCTGCTGCAGAGCAGCCTGCGGACACTGAACCGGATGCAGTGCAACCTGCTCGTGGACGGCCTTGAGGACGTGCAGTTCGAGCCGACTGCAATTATCATGAAGGCGGTGCGTATGTCAACTAGCTGAGCCACGCCTCATCACGGAAGTGTGGACGCAGATCGGTCGAGGTCCACGTTGAGGCGCTCCTGTGGGGGTTGCTGCTTTCGGCGCGCCTGGGATGTGTCCTCTTGTAGTGTTTGGTATACATGATAGTTGCGAAGACGACTCGGCACAGCGCAACCAATGGCTCCTCGGCACCTGCAGGCGCTGGACTTTGCTTCTCAGCTGCTCAGGCTCGGCTCGCAAGTACCGCCCAGTCATTACAAGCTTCACTCCACGCATCAACATGGCTTGGCCACCCCACTGATATACCAGCATTCAACGAGGGCTTCAGGCTTGCGTCTTGCAGTTAGCCTTAGGTGCCCTTGGCGCCTGAAAGATGTGCTTGCCGTCGAATAATTTATTCAACCATTCCTCCTTCGAAGACCGCTTTTTGATGTTGCGTTGTGGCCTGTCTCCTCTTGCGACTGGTGCTTGCGCCTCATAGAGTCGGCGCAGTGTGGTTCTAGATACCCCTGGCAGAAATCAGTAGGCGCTGGTGATGTGCCAACTGCTCCTCATGGAGATGCAACGAGGGTCGGTGGCACCTGCCCGAGGCGCGGTGACGAGGCCAGGAGCCTCGACTAAGTTTGAGCGAACGCTGCTTGTTACAGGGCGAGGAAGCAGACCGATTCTTCATCATAAAGCATGGCACCGTCAGCGTGAGCGTGAGCGAGAATGTGCTTCCCCGCCTCACCCTGCCGCCTCTCGCCTCTCCAGCCACCTCTGCGCTTGTTTTGTAGTTATCTTTGCGCGTGTTACCCCCTTTCTAATTCCTCTCAAGTGACGCCCACTCTTCTTTCCTTCTCAGCTCTGTTTGTCTGGCCGGTTTCCGGCGAGCCGCATTACCCAGACAGCAAAGTGAGTGTGCATCGCGCGGCGCGCAGGACCCAGCGATGGAGGTGAGCAGCGGGTACTTCGGCGAGATAGCGCTGTACGGGACAAAGCGCACTGCGACAGTGACCGCCGTGACCACCACGCACTGCATGTGTCTGAAGAGGTGCGCATTTGGTGTGCTCGGAATCGGTCGGCCCTCGGTTCGAGCCCTCCTACCTGTTGGGATCTCAACGGTCGAGGCAGGTGCTGCCCGAGGTCCTTCTGAATTCTAGCCTGCTCCCTTATCAACGGACGGGGCTCGGGCTTTGGGTGGAGGGCTGTCTTCTGCAGAGAGGTAATGACGAGCATCCTTGCACACCCGTATATCCTTGTGAGAGTAGAGGAGCTTCGCCGAGTAACGGTGCTGAGTCAGCTGCACGAGCAAAGCCTTGCCCAAATGGCTATCCAGTGTACAACGCATGAGGTGCTCCCTCCCTCCTCCTCGTGAAACATAAGCCTGGGTTGACTTACCCCTACTCCATGCGAGTCCTGCCGGTCTCTGCGCCCCTCTCGCGATGAGGCTCTGCCCAGATCCGCCATATGTTCAGTTTCGCGGAGGACTTCACCGAGTCAGGCACCCTCACTGCTTCCGCGGGGACTTTGCCCAGGTTGGGGCTGGCAACGTTCTATGTGAGAAGGGGGAGGCTGTGGACTGCCTACACATACTAGAGGCAGGGATGTGCAAATACAAGACCTCGCAGGTATTGTGCAGCCCGGCAATTTGGCTCACCCTGGCATCAATGTGAGAGGACGTGGTGATCACGAGGATGGGAGAGGATGTTGCGCTGAAGAGGATGGGAGAGGACGTGGCAGCTTGAGAGGCCTTTGGTGTCAGAGGCCGCGGCGGCTGCAGTTGAAAGTGTCGCCACCTCTCACGTCCTCTCGCAGCACTTTCCGCATGGCAGGACGCGGCGCCGTCCACGTGACAGGACGTGGCGCCGTCCACGTGACAGGTCGCTGCGCCGTCCACGTGACAGGACGTGGCGCCCGCAGTGTAAGAGGTGTTGGTGCCTTGAGAGCACTTGGACGCACCACGCGGGGGGCTCAGTGTAAGAGGTGTTGGTGCCTTGAGCGCACTTGGACGCACCACGCGGGGGGCTCAGTGTATGAGG
>LGRX02032312.1:0-17186 GCA_001247695.2 Cymbomonas tetramitiformis | reverse complement strand
CGCACCATCGCTTTTACACTGCTTCTACTATGAGTGGCTAAACGCTGACGCTTGGGATGGAGTGAGCGGTCGCTAGGGAGGCACACGCGGTTCAGTGGTATGGCCTAGGCAGCTTGGTTGATTGAGCGGCTTCGCGGACGGTGCACTTGGGCGGTTTCCGAGTTGATTTTACGTTGGCTGGATTTTGCCGTACTTCTGGTCGATATCACACCGTTTGCGGTACCCGGGAATCCTTTAAGTCCACACGACTTCATCGAGTTCTTCGTCCTTATCCGCAAGTTTACGCTCTCGACGACCACCACCTCTTGGCCGCCACCACCGCGACCGCTTCCCGATCACACCCGCTTGCTCCACCCCTACTGTCATTTCATCATGGTTGCCACCAGATCTACTTCGAGCGCTCCTCTGCGGAGGAGGAACCTAGCGACTATTTTCGACCAGGCTGCTGCCCGACATGCGGCCACTCCAGGGACTCCGACGGCGACCGTCCCTCCATCGTCTGGACCACCTGCGGCATTCGTGGCAGCTGTCCGTGCTCCGATCCGCACCAGGCACGACGAGAAGGCCGCCAAATTTGTCGCCAAGAAGTGCTTCGGCTTGAAGGACGAGCGCTTCCATGGCAACGAGAAGAACGTGCACGGCATCTTTACCCGCATGGTGGCTGCTCTTCGCGAGGCTTTCGTGGCCGAGGACGAGCAGCTGGGCGACCTCTTTATACTCGACGACGCCGGCATCACGGTGCGAGAGGAGCGCAATCAGCTCCTCTTCTCCACCCTTGAGCTCCTCGTGCATCCTTCCAGTCCGGCTTCGGACTGGTTGGAGAGCTCTGCTCAGACGTTTCCCGCGGATGGGAAACGTGTTCTGCTCGAGTTTGCACGTAAGCTGCTTCATGCCGACGCACCCTTTCAGGGGACGTCGGACTTGCTGGCAGTTGAACTGGGCTACGGCATGGACCCCAACGACTCGATCATGGACTTCAACGCCGCGCTCGCCGCCGCGAAGCGCAAGAACACCCTGGACGAGGACGACGTCAAAGGGCAGTTCATTCAGGCCATGGACGCCGACTACTACAGGCCTGTGGTGTCGAGGCTCCTGCTGCACGACCAGCGGGCGGCGGTGTCCCTGTTGACCGTTCAGCAGTGGGCCCGCGAGTGTCATGCGGCTCACGTGCGGGCGGGCACGGCTTCGCCGAAGTCGGCTGCGGTTGGCAGCCACATGTTGCCTGCGAGGTTTGGCGACCCGCCGAGCGGACACACTTCCGCGGACGCCGACGTGATGGAGATCCTCCTCGCGTTACGCAAGGAGGTGCGCGTTCTCTCCGACAAGGTCAACGGGAAAGGCTTCACTCCCCGCGCGGAGAAGCCTCGCAACCCACGCACAGGGTTGAAGTACCGCTTCGCGGCCTCTCCGCTCCCGGAGGGGAATTATTCGCAGGGGAATTCGAAGCTTGTCGCGTTTCATCGTGGGACTGGACAGGCGATCCCGCTTTGCCAGCACTCGACGTGTACGTCAGCACAGGCTAGGCATTGGCACCGCGACTGCCCGCACGGCGGTCCGCGTGCGGAGAAGACAGCTGCTGGGGCGCATTCTTTCGCGGTTCGGGAGGTGGAGGGCGACTTCTACGCCGCTGCCTTCCAGCACGCCATCGACAACAACGACACCGACCGTTTCGACGCGCTATGCTTCTTGGCGGGCGGCAAGCCCGTGATGCTCGAGGATCTCTCTGCCGCCTCCTTCTGTGTGGACGACACCGTTGAGACTCACGCCATCGACGAGTATCTGGAGTGCTGCCAACCCGCTGACACCCGCCTCGGGGTCTGCGCGGTTGGTGGTGCCATGCACGTCAACACCTTCCAAGTCCACGACAAGATCCCGGGCGACGCTCTGGACATGCCGCCACCACCGGCACCGCCTGCCGCTCCGCAGTCGGTGGTGTCCGACGAGGGCATGTACCCTGTCAGCGCGCTGCACGCCCACGAGCCAGACACGTCCTTCATGGACAAGTTTGCGGTGCGGCTTGCACTCACTGACCCTAACCCGCCTCTCGCGATGCATTGCATGGGGCCCGTGGCACCCGTTGATTCAGTTGCGGTGACTGAGGGAGAGTCCGAGGATGACGACGAGGGTGATCCGCCGCCGCGGCAGGCTCTTGGCTGCGGCAGACCGCCGTTGGGCTTTGGGTACTCTGCCCTCATGTCTCTCGCGGTCTGCCTAATGCTTGTTATTTGTGCAACTGCCGCGCCTTCAAATGATTGCCCCGCGCCAACATCTTCGGCGACAGGGCGCATCGGCGACGAGGTCGGTGGTGCTGGTGAGCTGACGCCCACGGCCATCCCGCCGGATCTCTACTGGCAGCCGGAGGGCTGGTACCACGGCTGGTACCGTACTACGTACGGGTACGGGTGGACGTGGCTCCCAGGCCCCCCGCAACCACCTGAGGCAGCTCCGATTATTACTGCGCCGCCCTCGCCGGGTGGTGCTCCGCCATCGCCAAACTACGAGCCACCCGCCTGGGACGGTGGGGACGGAAATGAACTTTCTTCCTCAGTTCGGCACAGGACCGAGCCGATTGCACCCGGTGTAACTGCCTGCGGCAACATCGGCGCTCCTTCAATTATCTCAATTTGCTCTACGAATGATTCGACGGACAGTGGTACCAGCTCTCCTGGGCGCTGTGACAGTGGTACCGGCCCTCCCGGGCGCTGTGGAAGTGGCTAGTGCTAACGTGATTGAGATTAACCTGCCTTCAGTTTGAGATGCTGTAGGTGCAGGTTGCCCCAAGATGGGCTCTGTTTCGGGTTTTCAGTGTATCAGAATTCGGCAGTAGAAAGTGGTGGCACGGCTGCTGCACTGCCTGTTCGGGGGAGGGGACCTGGCCAGTATGAGCACAGTGCCTCCTGACCCACTAGCACTGACTTTTCTGCCTCTCGGTAGGCATTTGTTTCCTGTTTCGGCTACCTAGTTTGGTCCCCACACTAGGTGGTGTGCTGGATTTGGCACAGTGACACCCAAAATATGTCACCTGCTTCATCCTAGAGTAGTCTGGGTGACCGTCACTCGTAGGCCGAAACCTAATCCCTGAACTTAAAGTCAGGTATATGTTTATCTCTTTTATCTTATCAATCCGACCGTTCTGATATCGAAACCCTATATTGGGGTATAACGACAAATAGATATATATCGGCCCTGTATATCTAGCATCTAGTGCGACGCTCTAACCAACTGAGCTACGCGGAGGATGATGATCCTCTCGCGCATTTCAGTGGTACTCGTACAGATCGGACTGTTACAGATCGATGATCGACTATGCGTGTGACATCGACGACGACGTATCAACATCGCGACTGCGGGCGTCTGTCATCTTTCGATCCGTGACAAGGGCAAATCTTCGGCGGTTATGACTACCTTGGAAATGGGTCATAAAGCGGCCAACACCGTCCCTGGATTTTCAGGAACATGGATTCTTCCGCTGTCTCCCAAAAACCAAAAAAGATGGTTTGATAAAGGCTTTAAACTTGTTTTCAGATTCCCGCATAACACTATTCCATTTATCCCACATGGTTATTGGACGGGTGATGACCCCTACGTTCTTCCAGGTGGCGGATGCTATAAGGATGACTTTTCGGATGTCGTTATCATAGCTATAGACAGTGCACCCGGTGATACTCAACCAGCCTTTGACTGGAGGCCTACACAGAAAAAGATTGCCAGATGGTTCCTCGATGTCCTTCCTAATTCCAGAGTCACGGAGAAGAGGCTAGAATACACAGGAGTCAGCCCTGATATTTGGGATGAAGTTCTGAACGAAAGCGACAAAGTACTTCCTTCTTCGCTGTGCCCATGGCCCACTCAAGACCCTCCCTATCATCAGAATGACGCTGAGCATTATTATGGTGGTCACCACGACACGACAATCACAAACGCAAATTCCAAGCCCTTCATAAACACCGTTAAATGGCCCAAAGTTCTCACACTCATGGGATACCTCCCTCCTCTCTTTGGTACTGTTCTCAACACGATAGGTGTTCCCCGTGGCAAGATTAAACCTCTTCTTAAAAAACTATCAAGAATTTGTAGGCAACACACCAAAAATAGGCGAGACGTGTTTCTGTTAAACACCACCACCACCTTAAACACTGACCCGCATACAGTTGACATCTCGAGCAGTGAAGCCATGACAGAAACAGAAGCTGTGCAACAATCAAACGACTTTCTTCAAACCCTCCTGCAATAATGCTGGACTTCGGGTTTAGGCTTAGTTATTATGGGCTCTGACTAGCCCCTAGCCTGACCCTGCTTCCGTCTCGTGTCCGTGACATCCTAGCACTGTACTGTACAGTAGTACAGTACAGTAGTACAGACTTGTTTCACTGTCTGGGTTTCCGAGAGCATAAAGCCTCGGCCAGACACTAGTTATGTGTTTATCTGTTTGATATTCAGCGAGCTTAGCCGGACAGTAGGATTTGTCTTTCTCGCAGCTTCTCCATCTTCTAGAGTTTTTTATTGCCTAGCACTTAGCTTTTTCTCTAGATGTCACCCTGCTGAAAAGTGGGCTGAGCCCCTTTGTGGGCGCGCTATAGCAGAGGGAGTAGCCCCTGGTGTTTTCACTAGCCTGCTTTGCAGGGATACCGCACTCTCAGGACTTTGTCCCCTTTGCTAGCGTAAATGTTTTATTATCAGTATCAATCGATGACCAATTTTTGAATATCAGAATTATTGGTATCGATCGATTGACGATGACGACATATCAATATCAATCGATTTACCCCTTGGAATATCGGTATCGATCGATTGACAGCGATCACAATCCGATCCGTGACGATACCTACACTGGGTTCTCATAGGCCCATAGAGTCGATCACGAGTCCTGGTTCAGGACTTGTTGCACCCAAGATTAATTGATCTTTGATGCTTTAAAGTTCAAAAGTGTGATATTCGTTGAATTCGCATGCTCTAAAATCCGCAGACAAGACTCGGGCAACAATCCGGACGACATTCACAATCGACCATGGGGAAACGTGGGCGTGGAAGCAAACGCCAAAGTGCCTCTGGTGTAACACTGCGTGCTCAGGGAACCGGGCCCATTAAGAGAACCCAACAGTCCCCTTTCGATCCTGCTGGCAGTGATGAAGTGGAGTATGTTGTTGACACAATTAAAGCGGAACGCCTTTCTGGAGCAATTCCACAATGGTTGATAGGTTGGAAAGGGTATAGCGATGCCGCAGATACTTGGGAGCTGCTGGAAGTGACGCCCCGACTGTCACTCCTATAGTTAGGGTGTATGACTGTCACCGGTCCCGGAACCCTAGACCCCGAACATATAACGGGAAGACTCGGTATTCTCCTCATCCGTTTATCTATTCTGATTACCGCACACCGAATATACAGTCAAGCTGATATATTCAACCGGAGCCGATAGACAACTTAGTTGGCCATGAGCAAGACATTAAAGCTTTTCGTGAAAGGCATAAGGAGGAGGCGGAGGAAGAATCGGCCTCTTTCGCTGCCAAGAAGAAAAAACGGAAAGAAGAGGCCGAAAAGTCTAAGCAAGGTAACATTTTTTCTCAACGAGACGCTCGCAGATGCGTGTAATAGCTAGCTAGGTGAATATGTTACTGTTTGATCGTGCAGCGTTGTAACATGGCAACCTTTATTTCGTTGGGCCAACCGACCGTTTCTCGTGTGTATTCACTGTATATTATCTTTCCCCAGATGATGATGGGTTCGAGGACGCTTTTGGGGGCAAGCGTCGGTCTGCTTGCTGGAAGCATTTCACCATCCAGAAAGACCTGGAAACCGGCAAAATCACGTTCGTCAAATGCACGTTGTGTCCTCCTGAGAACGCGCCTATGCCTTTTTCCGGGAACACCACCAACCTCAGATCCCATCTTTCGTCATGTCACAAGGACGCCTTCAGTCAGATCTCCGCTGCTTCCGGGGATGTCAACGAGGGCTCCTCAGCGCAAGGCACTATTGACGAGTTGGTACCCCAGGTGAGAACTCCGCTACTCGCTCGTACTTGGAATGTTTGCTTAACTTTGTGTGCAAGTAGTCTTGAAAGTATATTTTAGGGCATAAACCTTTTTTTCTAGTTTCGACGTATGTGTTGTATCCTGATGTGAAAGATTGTGTATGAAGCAGGTTTCGGTCGAGAAGCGCGACGAGCTGCATAAATTGATCTCGTTGTGGCTCGTACGTTGTAGGCGTCCTCTCACCCTTCCTGAGCATGATGCGGAATTCCGGGATATCTTCCAGTGTATCTTCAAAGACCAGTACACGCCCCCAGCATACAAGCTCGTTATGCAGAACGTGCTCGCTATCTCCGCTGAGGCGAAGCTACGTGTGGTCACAACCTTGAAGGAGCTACTATCCGAGGGCATTTTACCCAGCATCGGTGGTGACATTTGGTCTCAGGGTGGCATAACTGTATTCGGCATTCTCGTCTATTGGCTGGACAAGAACTTTGTTTATCACGTGCTGGAAACTCAGCAGTGCACGAGGGGGAACGCTGCCGACGGTGAAACAACGAACCAAGATAAACTCAGATAATACACATATATACTGAGTTTGTCGCACAAGCTGGTCACCGAAGATGACACACTGAATATGACACCTGACTGTACGAACTAGTCAGGGTGTCATTTCCAGCACACCACCTCATCTGAGGTGGACAGCTTGTGACAACACACCACCCTAGCTACTAGGCTTACAGTGTAAGATGCAAGATTGTTAAGCCTATAAGCTAGAAAAGTCACAAGTGGTCGATGAGAAAAAAAATATGATACTTGCTAAAGCTAGAGATCTCGCTAAAATAAAATCTGATCGGTCAAAATGCGCCCTTGCCAGCTAGTGGTGGGTGCTCCCACAGATCTCGCCTGTCTGCATGTGATGGAGAATGTAAAAAATAAGTCTGCCTGTCGGTTTAGCTTTTAATTCTGCGAACTGCAAAGGTCTCCTGCCTGTAAATTGCTCGTCTTAATTTGAAAAACTGCCCGCAAGTGGTGAGAAATAATACAACATTCTTCGGTCCAAAACTACAGCAAGTGGTGGAGAATTGCAAAAGGGAGCACCGCCTGTCTGTTTAAAGATTAATAAGACCCATCAGAGTAATCATCGGAAGCCGAGTTCTCAAAATATTCATACTCATCATAAAATCCAGCACCACCAGTGTCGAAAGATGCATGGGCTTCGGCCTCCCAGGCAGCCCACTCTTCTGCAGTGTACTCTTCGTAATGCTCTAAATTTTCGTTCTCAGGAATAGCATCTGTTACATAGGAAACAGTGCCAACTGAAAAAATCATTCTGCGGTAAAAACTCATCCCCAACAGGGGGCTCTAAAACTCCGCCATAAGAGTCGCCCTGGAAACCTGTGTCCAGGGTTTCATCCTGTCCCAATCGATCGGACGAAAAATGCGGAGCGGCCAAGTGGCCATCTTGCTCTTCCTCTACTTCCTCACAACTGTCTGAATCATCGTAATACCCAGGGGGGTACTCCGATTCATCCTCCTCACTACTGCCATACTGCTCAAAATGCTGGTCCTCGATGCCCACAGAAGGAGGCCCAGGCATAGGGGGCGCGTGAATGTAATGAACTTCACGACGCACAGGAGGGGCTTGTGCGCGCGCGCTTCTCACCCTAGGGATACTAGGTGAGGGTCTAGTGGAAGTAATCTGAGTGGAAACTGATTTATTTGCCAAAAGTACTGGCGAATCTCCGACGCCTGTCTCACAGAAAGAAACAACGGAACCCGCAAAATCATCGGAAATAGCACCACCAACCTGTGTGCCCCCTGAAACAATGATCTCCAAAATGATCGGCGGGTCTGCGGTCCAACTGTGCGTAGAAATCTGCGGCGAGCGGAAATGCGCAATAGCCTCGCTCATAGAAGTGCACAAAGAGATCAACTGAGACCTCTTGAGAGTCGAGACTCTCGCAAAACCAGTGTCAATAGAATCCAAAAGAGCTCGGAGCTCTTCACTCGAAGAAATCTGAGAAGAATCCATAGAATATAACGAAAATAAGTGTGGAAACAACCCAAGAAAATCCGTAGAGCACCACTCCGTCTAATGTCCCTCGCAAACCGCGAGTTCAAAGCTCGAGCGAAGAATCCGAATCTGAGTGAGCCACAAGGCGTGGACACACTCCCCCGAAAGATATGATGAAAATAAATAAAAATCCACGCTAAAATACACAACACGCAAGCGTGAAGTGGTCCCATAACCTGCTGGAAACTCAGCAGTGCACGAGGGGGAACGCTGCCGACGGTGAAACAACGAACCAAGATAAACTCAGATAATACACATATATACTGAGTTTGTCGCACAAGCTGATCACCGAAGATGACACACTGAATATGACACCTGACTGTACGAACTAGTCAGGGTGTCATTTCCAGCATCACGAGCGCTTGCTAGCCGCGATTCCGTTTTCTGACGTCAGGCATACTGGGTCGGAGTTAGAGAGGGCCACGAATAAGGTGGCGTGTGCTTCGTTTGGCATCGGCGAATATAGAATAGATGCTGCGGACGACGATGACGTAGTCACTGTGCTGGATGGCTACTATCCCATGGTCCTTGTATGAGGACCATAATCGATTATGGTCCTCCCACAAGGACCAATGTTGCAAGAATTTAATTGGGCATTGGTTCGGATCTAGAAGGCGCGCCCAATGATTTTTAGTATCAATGGGACATATATTAATTACTTCGATGCTTGGTCCGGCCTGGATCCACCCAATATATCCATGGCGTTCGCATTTGCGACAAGCACCCTCAACTTTTTCAGATTGCATTTTTTTGAAAATTCAAAAAGGCACAAAAAGATACGATATCTTCAATAATTTTTTGGGAATAGTATGTGCAGGCTACACCGGCGTCCATGCGATCATATCGATCTTATACACATGTCCCCATCATATTCGGGTCATACGTCATGTTGGAGTGCATATATTGGCCATCTCTAATGCTTATTAACAACCGTACACCTTTTTAGTCGATTTTTTAGCCGGAATGGGATAATCGGTGCAAACATGACCCATTATCCACGATGCCCGCTAGAGTGCATTCATAGTGTGGTAGGAGCGTGTGGTGCTTAAACTTTTGAAGTATATCCATAAAATGATTTTTTGAAAGCTTAACATAAGCCATATGGGCAAGTATGTGAGCGAGGTGCACTCGTTAGCTTGACGCGAAGTGAAAATTAGAAGTGCAAAAATCACAAAATCCTTATTTCACTCGGGAGTGATCACCTGCCACGGTAAACGAGAGCTCAGATGGCGACTAGAGTGTGGACTATCCAACTAAGTTTTCATGTTTGGTCATAAACTCAAGGTGTGCGACCATGAGCGGCCAACACCGCGCACCATGCAACCGCTAGGACGCTTAAAGACTATGGTCCTTGTGGGAGGACCATCTTTTTTTCGACGATTTCGATAAAAAAACATATCAAAAGCGCACCCTTTAAGCACGCCCCTCTAGCACACGCGTGGACGATCCTGTAGGGGAAATTATTCAATCGACTCATAAATATGATGCCAAACGCACGTATACGCCTCAAAGACCCATGTGGCACTCGTGATAGTCATCGCGCGTTGGTCCTTGTGGGAGGACCATGAATTTGGATAGTAGCCATGGAGGACACTGTTTCCGATTTCATCCACGCGACGTGTTCTGATAATGCCAGCAATATCGTGAACGGTTGGCGTTGCTTTGATGGCCACGAGTGTTGTGACCACACGATTGCCTTAATCGTGAAAGCATATCTCGATCACCCACGAGTGAGGAAAGTGTTCATGAAACTTCGTGGGATGACTATGCACTTTAACCACTCCCTGATCGGCTCGAAGCTCTTAAGGCAATGTCAAATCGTCACGACCTACCCGAGTCCAAGCCGCCACAGGACAATGATACACGCACTGGTTGGGGAGGGGCGTGTAAGCAGGCAACCTGGTATTGCGAGAACCAGGTATTGCTCTGCCTTGCTTTTGTATGTGTTTTCTTATTGCTATAGGCCACTCCGAGTGTTTGTATCGCTTGTATTTTACCCGCCGAGTTTTGAAGAGTCACAATTCGAGCGCACGTCGCACCCTTTCAGATGTTGTTATAAAAGGTGCAACCGTGCAAAAATAATCAGCATTCTTCGTGATTGTGCAGGTGGCCATACAACTGTATGACGTGGATATCCCCACCAAGGCGGCCACGGCAGTTCCCAACCCGGATGGGAGCGTGTACAAAACTCACCAACTGGTTGGTGACGAATGGGATGTGGTACGAGAGTCTATGCACCTTCTCACCTACGCGAAGAACGCGGTGGACTTGTTGCAAAGCACTAAGACGGTGACGGCTAACTTGTTTCTTCCCATTGCTAGTAAGCTTGCATTCATGGCGCACGCGGACACCCCTGTGAAGTTCAACAACAAGCCTGTGTCCATCCTTAATGAGCACGTGAAGATGGCTCGAGAGGCCTTATACAAGGATTGCTGCAAGCGGTGGTTCAACGACATGCTCGATTGCAAGCTGGAGGATTTTGCGGTGGCGACTCTGTTGGATCCCCGGCACAAGAACTTTCAGTTTAAGTTCGCGGAAAGATGGATGAGAGGTGTGTTTCTGCTTATTAGCCTCCTGTTAATTGCCATATATTGCACTTTTGGGAGAGCTTGTGTGTGCTTCAGTGTTTATAGTTATCGGTCAGCACATATTTCTTTTAACCACCATACGCATGCACTTGAGTGCAGGTCGCTTCACTGCCAATCAAGCCGTGAGCTGGGCTACAAACATCTACGAGAAGGATTGGAAGCCGAAGGAAGTGGCATGCACAAAACCGCCCACCAAGAAGCAAAAGACTGGGGCTAGTGCGAAGGTAGTGACAGTTGCCTCCTTCTTAGACTCTGACTCCGAGGATGAGGGGGAACACGTGCTAGCAGAGCCACAAGATGTGGAGGGCAAGAGTGAACTGGAGCTGTATTTAGCGAGTTCCCCTTGGCTAAGAAAGATGTGGGCGTGCAAGAGTGGTGGAGAGTGAATGCCCACAAGTTCCCTTCCGTAGCTAGAATGACTAGACACTTCCTGGGTGTGCCTGCCTCCACTGCGGGGGTGGAGCGTGCCCTCTCTATTGTCACGGGCATGCACTCAGATCTGAGGAAGAACCTCACTGAGAAAACAATCGAGCATTCGCTTATGGCTGCATTGAATTAGGTTAGATATATACATATAGTAGTTTAAAACACTTTGTGTTGTAGGCGCTAAGAGCCAACTCTGAAACCCATTCTGATATATCGATAATATCGATATGCCGATATATCGGCTAGTGTAAAGTAATATCAGTATTGATTGATTGTCACCCCTGACTTATCAGAATCAATTGATATAGACTCTAAAAATCAGAATCAATTGATTAGGCCTCTAAATAAATCAGAATCAATTGATACCAGCCTCAACTTATCAAAATCAATTGATTATTGTGTCGAAAATATCGGAATCGATCGATAACACCGCGCACAACCGATACCATACCTTGTCGAGGAGGGACGCGTTCTTTTGAGGTGTGGAAGTCTAGGGCAACCTAGCTTGGGATGAAACCCAACCACATCGGACTCGTGGTCACTTGTCCATTTAGTCACCTTGCATGTGTACGCAAAGTTTGAGGAGCATCGACTTAGGATAAGGCATCGGTTGGCCCGACCAAGAATTTTTCAAATTTTTATTCAAAATATAGGTGAAAATTCAGCACAAAAAAATGTCAAAATTTCGAAAAAATATAGGGGCTCCGTTGGGAAAATATCACCCACCAGATCAAAATTTTAAAGTTGGACCCTCATCGATCAAAACTTCCCTCAAAATGGTCGAAAATCGTCGAAAAAAATGTTGTAAGCCCTACTAAATATGAATACACGTATGACATTGAATGCACCTGAGTAGCCGTCCTCCGGTGTAACTGTGTTTGCATATTTCATTATTTGCACGAGTAGCAGAAAGTGGGATTGCTGTTTTGCAAATGTAATAACCTGTTTTCAACGTAATAGCCATCGCTGGAAATGTAATAACCTGTTGAAAATGTAATAACCTGTTTTAAATGTAACCACATTATTTCACCGCGACACATTATTTCACCGCGACATATCATCTCACCGCGACACATTATTTCACCGCGACATATCATCTCACCGCGACATAGCATCTCACCGCGACACGACATGATTTACCGCAACATATCATCTCACCGCGACACAATTATTTCGCGCGCGACATATCATCTCACCGCGACACATTATTTCACCGCGACATATCATCTCACCGCGACATATCATCTCACCGCGACATATCATCTCACCGCGACACACTATTTCGCCTCCCCGCCTCCGCGCCTCCCTGCCTCCCTGCCTCCGCACCTCCGCACCTCCGCGCCTCGCGCAACGGCTCGCTTAGGGCTCAGCAGCTCCGAAAAAGGGGGAAAATTTTCATCAAAATATAGGCATGCCAAAAAAATTGGCAAAAAAATATAGGTGGTACACCGAAAAATGGGTTAAAAAAATATAGGTGATTTAAAAAAAAAAACTTGATTTGGCCAAGGCATCGGCTGTTTTATTTTTATGGGTTTATGGCTAATTCGCGACCTCTCGAGGTGTGGAAGTCGAGGTTGGTGTATGCCAACCTTGCTTGGGCTCAAACCCAACCACATCGGACTCATATCATTCACATTTTCTTTTAACTTCACTGCCATGCATCGTGTGTTTTGTTGGGTCTTAGGCTGATTTCTTTTTTTGGGTTTGAAGTTATCTTCGAACCCAAAAAGAAATTCAGCCATTGCCTTGAAGCCACGTAATACACATCAAACTTGGTAGTTGTATTGCTTGGACATACTGTCAGATATATAGTGCCGACTATATATTGTGGAAAGAACTCAGAATGCTTTCACTTAAGATAACATGAGAAGTCAGTTAGATTGAGTGAAACTCGGTTTAAGCCGGAAACCCTAAACCTGTGACAGCCGTACTGTACGGAGTACTAGTACAAACAAAGGACGGTGACACACACGGGGTGTCACATCCAGCACACCACCCTGTACTATTACGGAGGAAGAGTTAGGGTGGAGCAGGCAGATTGTTAGGGAAAACAAATAACACCATCTCAAGCGGTGGAAACAAATTTCTAGCGGGGGCCTGTGCTCTTGGCCAGGGCGGTCCCAATTCTAGCTAGCACTACACACTGAAGGCTGTTGTGCCTGTGGAACAGATCTAGTTGTGCTACTAGGCTTCTCAAACTAACTCTAGCCACCTCGGAAGTGGTCCACAGAGTAGAGTTCACATAAATTGTAGTTGTTGTAGCTCTCAAATTGAAAGTCCAGACTGTAGATGCCGAAAAGGTTTTAATTTTTCCGGGAGCAAATTTTGATTGTTTCCGGAACAATTAACTTTTGATTTTCCCCGTAACAACGGATTTTGGCTACGGATAAGCATATTTAGGGTTTAGTGAGATTTTATGGGGTTTATCCAGTAGCCAGGCACCCCAAAAACCTAACACTAAACCCTAAATATGCTTTCCCGTAGTCAAAATTCATTGTTGCGGGGAAAATCAAAAGTTAATTGTTCCGGAAACAATCAAAATTTGCTCCCAGAATAATATAGTTCCATGCCGAAACAGTCAGAGTCCAGGAAACCAGAGTCCAGTTTGAAGATGTTGTAGGAGTCAGTCGGTCCAGTGTCCAGAAGGTCGGGGTCAGTGAAGTAGTCCACTGTGCAATTCTGATAACCAAAGTAGTGCCCGTACACCGCCGACCGTGGAGCAATTTTCACATCACAAAGTGTAGTAGTGGCGGTGACGGTGTCGATCAAGGCGACGCTCACGCACAGAAACAGAGCAGGGAGTGCTGCTGCCGTGAGAAAGGTGCCGATTGACGGTGTTCGTGCACCACCAACCCGTGGAGCGGGTGGTGGGACGGCATCATGCAAGTCCTCGTCGTCGGACTCCGTGTCAGCCACGCTAGCTGAATCATGCGTGAAAGAAATGTGCGGAGGCAGAGGGGTAAAGGAATTAGCTGACACCTCTGGTGCGGGCTCAAAGAAGCCCAACTGCACAGACATGTTGTCCATGAAAGATTTCTCGAAGGGGGGCTCGTTGTCAATGAACTGCTTCGGGTAAAGTACCGCGTCCTCTTCGGTCTCGATCGCCACTTGCGGCTCAGGCCCCACGACGGCATCGTCGATCACAGCGGGCGTGGCCGAGCCGAAGTGAACCATGGGGAAGTGCTGCGACTCGGATTCAGCACCACCAGCTACCTGCTTGAGCTCGCGGAGAGCCGTGCGTGCCTCGTGCACGCGGGTAGCAAGGAGAGAGGGTTGGGAGGGCGTTAATCCTGCGTACTGCGCCCGAAGGCCCACGTCAATGTGCTCGGAGAACGTGAAAGGCTCCTCGTCCTGGCGAACCAAGGGGTGATCATGTTGAGCAGAAAGTCGAGCAAAGGCCGTGTCGTCCTCAGCGTCGAAAGCGGTCTGGAAGGCGGACACGTCGAGGCCATCGGCGTCGTCGGCTTGCTCAATCACGCACTTGCCGCACTCGATGTCGGCGGTGGGACAATTGGCGGAGTCATGCCAAAAGCCTGGAGGGCAACGGACACACTCCGGAGCGAAGGCTTTGGAGACGACGTGGAACGACACGGAGTGCATGCCGAAGTGCTTGTCGTCGCGGCGTCCACGTTGCTGATTCCAATTCCCGCCCTTGGCGAGGGGCGAGGCGGCAAAGCGGTAGTGCCGTTGTCGGCCATGAAACTTTCCATCTCCTCGACGATTCTGACGGTCACGCCAGGAGGAAGGGGGAAAGTGCGCACCTGGCTTGCCCGTGGGCTTGCCCGAATACGGAGCCGGCCATCTCGTCGTCGGCTCGTCGTTCGCATTCTCGTCGGAGAGCGAGGCAAGGACCTTGTTGGCGGCGTCGATGTGAAATTGAAAGTCCTTGCATAAAACGTCGCGGGACAGGCATAATGATCTAAATGTCTTCACCGATTAGGCGATATTAGGCGATCATCGAGTGCTTGGGATTCTGTCAGAGCCACGTTCGTTGGTTTGAGGAAGGAATATTGGAATATTTTATTTTGACGTGTCGGTTCAGGGAAGTCGCAGTTGCAACACTGCGAGCCGCGTTAGCATGCTTCAGATCGCGTTCAGTCATGTTCAAACGCAACATGAGTGAAATATCTTGTGTGTTTTAATTCATTTAAAATGCCTTTAATTGTTTCTGTAAAATCTGACGGGAATCGATGAATTCAAGATTCATCTAGCCGTCACGAGCAGAGCCACATCACCATCTTCCAATTTCATGCAGCTTCCATTGACTAAAACGCTCGCCTGAAAGTGTTGCTGGGCGAGCGAGTTGCTGACGCAAAAAACAGCATTGATACATATTTTTCTGCGCTTTTTAGGGATGCATCTTCACCGCCATGGCTACAACAGCGACTTCATCAAGGAGGTCCTTCATCAGACACCTTTCGGGCACGACCCACCATTCACCTTGGCGGACTTGGCGTTCGTCTTCAACGGCTTCTGCCAGACCGAAAAGATTTCTCGTTCTGCAGGACTCGAGCGATTGGTAAGGCAGTTGGCCAACCCTCTCGGGTTGAATGTCATTTTCCCAGAAAATGTGCAGCTGACTACGGTCGTCGAATACGAGAAAGGCGACGACAAAGCGCGGAAGGAGCACTTGGGGCGTCAAATTGGATTTGCGCCGAACCTGATCAACCAGTGTAGTGGACTGCGGTCCCCAGTATTGTTAGAAATTGATAGCGTGTGGTATGTGGACGTCGATGCTATTTTCACAACCTCGACATGTCCTGTAGCTGGAGGTTACGATATCGTGTACCCAGGTAACTTTCTGCCGCTCCCTCCGTCGAATTCCCGAATCTGTTTGGTTCCCCCATACGCGTGTGCTGATTCGGACCGAGTGCAGATTCCGTATAGCGTTACTGAAGTCAACGCAGCAATCCGCCTTCTCTCATTCAACAGGACACCTAGCTTGGTGGATCGGTTTTCTCACCATCCAGCGCTCTCAGGGAACTTCGCTCCCGTATGTCACGAACTGACAGTGGATGGAATATCTGTCACGGGGACACTTGTTGCAGGTGCAGTGGGATTCCCCCTGATACACTTCTCTGGAGTCGAGCATAGGGGGAAGCAATATCCCCACGGCGTCGAGAAGACTTTCATACGGCTTCAAACTGGTGAGCGGTGTTTTTATGGTGACGAATATAGCTTCCCCGACGACTACATACATGGAGCAGATCGAATTTTCCCGCCAGGGAGTGTCCTCAAGTTGGGCACTAAAGGGGTAAGTGGCCTTCGCCCTCTTTAACCACTCGCCTGGAGCCTCTGGAAACATGGGGCGGTACACTGCCAACCAGTTGAGGGCGCACCAGAAAGGCTGTTCTCCCTAGCAGCCAATTGGGGCTCTTCGATGGCCACCTCTCGGGAAGCCCAGGTCCCCTTATGGAGACACTTGCTGGTGATGGACTGTGAAGTGTCGAAAGCTTCCACAATGAGTATGTGGCTCGCACGAATAGAGCCCTTCACACGCAAAAAGTCCTGCTAGACAAAATTCTTGGGGGGCAGCTACTGTTGTAAAATTTGGCCAACTATTCGGCGACACGTATGATTGGTTCTCCGTGAGTCAGCGTGACAGACAGACCTGTGCTCTGCGTTCGTGTGCTGATTGGTGCTCCGTGATTCAGTTACATAAACTGACCTGTGCTGTGCATTCGTGTGATTGGTGCCCCGTGAGTCAGTGTGACACAAATTGACCTGTGCTGCGCGTTCGTATGAATGGTGCCCCGTGAGTCAGGTACATAAACTGACCTGTGATGTGCATTCGTATGATTGGTGCCCCGTGAGTCAGGTGCATAAACTGACCTGTGCTGTGCGTTCGTATGATTGATGCCTAGCGAGTCAGCGTGACGGACTGACCTGTGCTGACAGCCCCGGGGAAGCAGTGCCGTGCCGGCAGCCCCGGGGAAGCAGCGCCGTGCACGCAGCCCCGGGGAAGCAGCGCCGTGCCGGCAGCCCCGGGGAAGCAGCGCCGTGCACGCAGCCCCGGGGAAGCAGCGCCGTGCACGCAGCCCCGGGGAAGCAGCACCGTGCCGGCAGCCCCGGGGAAGCAGCGCCGTGCACGCAGCCCCGGGGAAGCAGCGCTGTGCACGCAGCCCC
>LGRX02032310.1:0-24863 GCA_001247695.2 Cymbomonas tetramitiformis | reverse complement strand
AAGAGTGCGTGGGTCTAAACCTGTTGGATATACCCCTAAGGCCCGGGATATATATTCACTCAGTGATAGTTTTCTCAGAATGTAGTAAAGTTGATAAGTTAACCCGTTATATGGGCATAAACATTCAGGGTTCTGGTTCGGGTGACAATCACAAACACTACTACGGGAAGAGTCACACAATCAGGCGGTGTGACTATTCCAGCAAAAACTTACAATTTATATGTAGTTTGACGTGTACAAAGCCCTGCAACCACCTACCATGTCGCCACATGCCCCCCCGGACGGGCGCAAGCCGCCCCACCCAAACGGCCGAAAATCGGAAAAAGTCAGATTTCGGCAGTGAGATTCCCGTGGAATGAGCCCCATCGAGTGCGACCCGCAGGGGGTATGGACCCCTAAAATGGGATGTTTTGGACCCATTGGGACCCCTTGGGACTAATTTGACCGATACCCCGACATGGGCACCCCTTGCACTCATTATCAATGTAATAGCATGTTGCTTCCTTGTATAGCTCGTCCTCCCGCCCCATGATGGACTGGGCGAGGCACTTCCGTTGACGTACCTCAAGCAAGACGAACGCGTTCCCTGCCTTCGTAACCAATATCTCCGTGTATAGCGCCGAAAGAAGATACGCGCTGGAACAAGGAAATGTTTCACAGTCGTTACATGTGGACGTCAAGGCCAAGGTTTTGACGGATACAGTACCTTCGACCTCACAGTACCCTTATTATCGCCAATTATTCTGTAATACAGGGTGAACTTGCACAATCCAGTTCAAGCGCTGTACCGCGATGCGCACCAAGCCACGTGGATAAACTATCTTCCATACACCCCAAAAAAGTAATTATAACTTCTTGTCGAGTTAGATGAAGGTCTGCTATTGGTTTTAGAAGGAGGGTGGATTTTTACCGGCTGAGGAGTCCACTGTTTTCAGGATTTTCGCTCCAGATAAGGCGAATCAGAGCATCGACCGATATATGGAGCGTTCGGGCTTCCAAATTTACTCGAAAGTCGACTTGGGATAACGGGGTTTGGGCTATATATCGCCGCAAGGCATCGCCCACGGATATAGTGATAATAAGGGTACCTTGATAATAAGGGTACTCCCGTCTATATGCGAGTATGCCTTGGAAGTTGGATGAGCGAGTTCAGCGGCGGAAGGACAACGCGGCCGCGTGGCGGGTGACACACGAGGGGAAGACGAAACGCAGGCTGGTGAGGGACGCCAAGTACCAACCAAGAGCACCCGTAATGACCCTTTGGAAGAGGAGAAGGACATCCATCACCGTGCAGGGAACATATCAACCCCCTATGGCCGGTCTGTGGCCGTGCGATGAGGGCTGTGGCCAAGGTTTGGCCGAGTGTGCTTTTGCTTGTTGGCCGAGACGAATGATGTAAAATTTCGAAAATTCCCCCGAAATTTTGCGATTGTTATGATATTGCCATACATAAAATAAATTTTTTGTATGTTCCCTGTCACCGTGGCGGCAGCTGCAGTTCAGAGCAACCACGGCGTGGACGACTTCAGCGCGAGGGGCAGAGTGCACGCAGGAACCATGGAGGCCCAGGCCTACTACGAGTTGCTGAAGGAGAGGATGCTCAGTGGGCTCACCGAAGAGCAAATCACAGCCATGGCACACGTCCAACCAGTGTGCAAGCTGCTCAATGACAAGCTGGCGCAGGGCATGGCTCTCGTGGCCTCTGGTGGCCTGCTGATGATGTACAAGGCCCTCCTCCTGGACACCGGTGCCAACTGCAACATCATCCCGATCCGCACAGTCAGGCAACTTGGCCTCACCATCTTCGACGCAGAGACTGGAGCCAGGGTCGCCAGGTGTGACGGCAGCCCTGCCGAGTTCACCAAGTACTGTTACGTGGACGTGATCCTCGCTGCGGACACCCCTTACATGACGCTTCACCGTCTTCACGCCTTTGTCACGTTCACCGATGACACCACTTGGGACTTCCTAGTGGTCACTGGGCCGCTGAAGAACGCGCTGAAGCTCACCATTGACTTGTACCGTGGTGTTGCCACCTCCGAGGCCGCGGTGTCGCTGGGCATGAGGGAGAAGGTCGCGTTGCCCCTGATCGAGCTGACACCACCCGCATATGTGAGGTGCAAGAGGAACGAGGACCCCAGGGTGTACCTGGCTACGGAGATCTTCGACGACTCTGTTCTACAGCAGCAAGGGACTGGTGACGCCGAGGTGATGAAAGAGGATCGCCTGGGTCCTCTCAGGGGAACGATGTGCGTTTTCGCAGGATCATCCTGAGTTGTCTCAGCTTCTGGAGTCGTTCCTGACTGAGCACAGAATGAGAAAGTTCAGCCGGGAGGAGCAGAGAATGCTCGACGCGCGTTGCAAGGCCCTAGTGGAGGCAGGAGCGCTGCAACCACGTTCAGTTGCACAGACTGAGCTCACCGGGCGGATCCGGCTACACGCCGAAGACCTCAGGTTCACAGCACCTGAGCCCGGTACATCTGTGACCAGGCAGCTTGCAGATTTGTTGCGAGAACAGCGAGAAGCGAACGTGCGTGGCGACCAGAGGCGAGTGGAGCACTCCTGAGGAGCTAGTGGCTACGACGCCAGGTGAATCAGCAGAGCAGAAAGGACGGACAGTGGCTCAGACTGATCCTGATCATCCGGACCTGACACGGGATCAGGAGGCACGAGCGAGCGACTCGGAGTACCTCTCAGCCAGCGCACAACCTTGGCTGGGGATGGCTGTGAACCCCTGGTGCGACGAGACCGGGAGTGGAAGCTGGACTCAGCAGCGCTTATTTGTGGATCGCACAGGCTACGCTCGCCTGTGCAAACTCTACGGCAAGCCCGAGGAGATGGAGCTAGAGCCAGGCTATGTGCGGGTGACGTTCGCGCGTTGCGGGGAGGAGAAGGATGTCGTGGAGACGGAGCTCCTATGGCCTGACTTCACACTGGTGGATCAGAAGATCAACAAGGAGACCAAGGTAGCTTCAGACACCTGGGTCACTCGCGCGAGGTGGAAGAAGGACAGTGACCCAGTGGTGCCTCCCGACTGTCAAGTGCATCGAGACGCGGGGCGCCATACCATGGCTGCGGTGCAGGAGTCGCTGAATGTTCAGCAAGTGTACCCTACAGGTGTCGTGACCGGCACGCTGATGTGGGACAAGAGGGGGCACCAGTTCTGCGTGCTCAGTGAAAAGACGCGGGCTCATTGGGAGCTAATAATGGAGAGGCTGGTGCGCCACACTGAGGGTGACAGCGAGCGCATGTCCCCGATGGGCAGTGTGTCGGGCGAGTTTCAGCTGCCGTTCTACTACGAGAAGGACCAGCGCTGGTGCCACCAGCCCTTGAAGCATGTCCAGAAGGTGGACATCGTGGACCTGAGAGCGCGGTTGAGAATGAAGTACGACGAGGTCGGTGTTGGCTGGCAGACAGGCGGTTCCATTGTTGGTTGGTGCTTTCGGACCTGGCATGCAAAGTGGAGAAGTTCTACCCAGTCACAGATGGCGAAGGGGGGCACGGCGAAGTCTTTGACACCAACGATACTGCTCAGGAATTTCTGCATTTGGGGGAGGGCAGGATACTGTTGTCTGCTTGCAAGTCCGAGGACGACGCACGTGAGGAGTTGGCCAGGTATGGCATCAGGCGACCACCACCAGCGCAGACTCACAAAACTGTGAGATGGGATGGGGCAGGGCCATCTGGCCATGCCTCACGTCCATCCAGTGGCAGCGCCAGACGGAGCCCCTGAGGCTGAGACATCAGATGTGGCTCAATGAACCGTTCGACCCCGAGACCATGCAGCCACACACATTCCAGGGCACGTATGAGGCCGAGTCTGACACGAACAGTGTGGACGCAACTATAGTGTCCAAGTGGCTGGACGGAGCGCATGTCGCGGAACTGTCGCGGAAAGATGGGCAGACAGTCTTCCTGGACAGGTACCATCGCTACCAGGGTCAGGTATAATTCCAATTGGGGAAGTGCAACGCGGAGCGGGGCAAGGCGGGTTGCACACGTCTGAGCTCAGCTACAAGCAGATGCACCGTTACGCCTACTCCGCTGCGCAGGGACAGCGAAACGCGTACCTGCCTCTTGGAGGACAGTCAGCAGGCTGCAGTGGTGGGCTCCTGGGCACCATACGCCAGCACTTTGAGGACATGCTCGGTGGCGAGGACCTGACTGACTTGGCTCGGCGCCACATGGATGCGGGCTTGCAACAGGGCACGCTACATGTCCTGATGACCCGAGCCACGCCTCGCGCGAAGCCAGTGTACTACGTCTTTGAGGCCCAGGAGTTCTATCACAAGCATGCCTCAGTCTTATGGCATCGAGTTCAAGCCGGAGTACCTGGCCGCAGCGACACGCAAGTTTGACCAGTGCTCCTGGCTGGGTGCCATGGAAAGAGGCCGCACTCGTACATAGAGCCCCGTTGTCAGCACTCACGACTCGGGTGGAGGAGGCAGCGCGGACAGAGGAGCGGCGCGCCCAGCTGGCCCAGACGTTCATGGACGATGTGGCAGCAGCTGAGGAGGCGTCCCCGACAGCGCTTGAGGGGGCACACGCATCAGTATCTACTGTGGCGCCGCTGTTGGCAGCGATGGCATCAGAGAGTTCCTTCCACTGGGGTTTAGAAGACGATGATGAGGTGAGATCCGCAGTGCGACCCTCGGTGAGCAGCCCTGCACACAGCGGAGGAGCGCCACCGAGTCCAACATGCAGTCAGTTGCCATCGCCGATGTCGACACCCGCAATGTCAGGGGCAGCCTCTGTTTCTGCAGGACACACTGCGACACGCGACGTGAGAAAGAACGAGGTGCTATCACAGGAGATGCTCCTCAGCAACGCTGGTGGTGCTAATTCATACGGACGGAATGCGGTTGGCGATGTTATTCATGATGTGAGATACGATGCTAGGGAGGACATATTAGTGTCTGAGGCGATCTCCAATGACATCTTCGGGGAAATGATGGGAGGACTACCTGCCGCCTTGCGTGACGACTTTGACAGGGAGATAGGATGTTAGTTGTCCCCGTCCACGACTGGACGGACTGGACCAAACATTTTTTAACATTCCAAGATTTCGCAAATTAGGGCTCCCATACTTAAGTCCATACTTAAGGAGTGTAACGCGTCGGCCCGCGTCGACGCCTGCGTTTTCCCATACTTAAGAAAATTTAAATTGTTTCTTGGTTCATACTTAAGGAAAATATACTGGTTTCTTGGGTAAGTGGGGGGTTGTGGTGGGGGCAAACAAAGTTCGGCCTACGCTTTTCGGTCTATACGGGCTATATAGAAATTATTAATGAATACACGATACACAGTTCTGACAATCGTATACGATTGTCAGAACTGTTTACACGATTGTCAGAACTGTTTCCCAAACGAATTTTGTAATTGTTTTGTTCTTAGTAAAATATTTACACTGAACCCCACAACAATATGGGGTCCGAACCAGCTTTGAAATCTAGCGTAGAGCAAATGATAGACGTAAAAATTCTGAAATCAAGCATTCCAAAACTGATATCTGAAATCTAACTACAGCAAAATTAGCCAAAACAAAACTAGAAAAATTAGCAAAAATTTAAAAATGGAATCCCCCTCCCCACTCAAGCGGAAACTCGGAATCCCAAGTCGGTATCCCCTCCCACTTACCCACTTTTCGGGACCGAGAGTGAGGGCAAGATTTTTCAAAAAAAACCCCTCTATTATAATACAAGCTGCAGATACAAGCTGGTAGTCCTCCCCCCGGCCCCTACTTCATTTCCAAACTCGAGTCCAAGTCGGTAGGGGGGGGGGAGTCGTAGAGGAAGTGGGCGAGATTTTTCAAAAAAAAAGCTCGTCTTATTGTTATAAGTAAAATAGAAATTATAATCCGTCACAGTAGTCTGCTTCGTACTTGCTAGCTATTGCAAGGAAACTCCACGACAACTGCATCAATGTCGGAGCGAATGCGCATCAAAGCCCGGTAGAGGCTATAAATTGGCTTCTGAACTGGTCTGACAAGTTTTGGCGTAACATCGATTTTCCTGCGAATCCTGCGATATCTCGTGCGAATAAACAAGGCAGCGACTACGCCAGGCTCGGACACAGTTTTGACAATCGTGCACGTTTGTCAAAACTGACCACGACCGCAGGCTCGGACTAGCTTTTGACAATCGTATGCGATTGTCAAAGCTGGCGACTACGGCCTCAGGCTCGGACACAGCTTTGACAATCGTATACGATTGTCAAAGCTTGCGACTACGGCAGGCTCGGACTCAGCTTTGACAATCGTATACGATTGTCACGCGTGAGTCAGGGGGCCGGACCTAGTGCCCAAGCTTCACAATCGTATACGATTGTCACGCGTGAGCCAGGGGACCGGTCAAAGCTTGCGACTACGGCAGGCTCGCGCGGACTCAGCTTTGACAATCGTATACGATTGTCAAAGCTTGCGACTACGGCAGGCTCGGACTCAGCTTTGACAATCGTATACGATTGTCAAAGCTTGCGACTACGGCAGGCTCGGACTCAGCTTTGACAATCGTATACGATTGTCAAAGCTTGCGACTACGGCAGGCTCGGACTCACCTTTGACAATCGTATACGATTGTCAAAGCTTGCGACTACGGCAGGCTCGCACTCAGCTTTGACAATCGTATACGATTGTCAAAGCTGGCGACGTTTTTTTTTTTGTGTCTAATTCTTTCAGAGTCTATAGAAACGCTGGTTTTGACAATCGGATGCGAATTTCAAAGTTGACTAAACTTCACTATATTATGTGTGGAGTGTAATATTCATGCATACATTCTTCGAAAAATTTAGCACCGTTTTGCCCCGTTCATTTTATTTTTTAGGTTATTCATGCATACATTCTTCGAAAAATTTAGCACCGTTTTGCCCCATTCATTTTGTTTTTTGGGTTATTCTTGCAAACATTCTTATAAAATTTTAGCACCGTTTTGCCCCATTCATTTTATTTTTAGGTTATTCATGCAAACATTCTTCGAAAAATTTAGCACCGTTTTGCCCCATTCATTTTGTTTTTGGGTTATTCCTGCAAACATTCCTCGAAAAATTTAGCACCGTTGTGCCCCATTTTTTTATATCATTTTTTTGGTTATTCATGCATACATTCTTCGAAAAATTTAGCACCGGTTTGCCCCATTTGGGGGGGGTATTCATGGTTGCAGGCTTTTTTGGAATCTAACGTCTAAGTCTTTCAGAGTCTGCAGAAAAGCTGGTTTTGTGTGCTAGGAGGCAAGCACAACGGCTAAGTATAAAACGCAAGAGTACTCAGTACGGAGTACAGTAGGACCGATCAGAATGATGTTGATGTGAGGTGCCTAGCCTGTTGTACGGAGTACTCAGTACAGTAGAGTTATGTAAAGAGTTCATGAGCCTTGCATACAGTACCTCGTGCGGTCGTTTAATAAGTGTAGATATATTAAGTCCGAAACCGTAAAGAAGCAAGAGTGGAGACTCCTACAAAATGGTAATTAGTTCGTGTTTTCACGTTGCTTCCCTGTTTTTTTTTGCGCGAATTATGATCAAAACCACCTTGCCTTGCGTGGTTAGCTAGCGTAGAGCGACACTACGAAATCGAGAATGTCTGTTCTTTCGTTTGCGTTGCGCGGCGGTGTGTGGGTTTGAGGGTTCCAGGTCTCTTGGAACCGCGTTGGCGTAGAGGAATCTAGCCCAACGAAAATCTTTTGAGGTGCGCGCGTTGCCTTTGTCCTAGCACGCATATCACGCACTTGCGGCCTAGTGCCGTATTTTGGACTCGCAGGTGCGGCAAATTCCAAATCGTCTCAGTTTTCAGGCAATTCCGACCCTCTGCGGCGGAAGCGCTGCGCAATTTTTTAAAATTTTGCGTAGCTTTTGCTAGAATTCGGAGTCGGTTCGGGATCTCGCCCACCTTTAGTTTGGCCCTCTAGTCCCCCCTATTTGGGAATCGCCGCGCTTCGGCCGGTGTGTCTGCTTGTGCTCGCGCACAAGTAGCGAATTCCTGGGAGCGGGTACTGGTTGCCACGCCACACGTTTTTCGATTAGTTAATTTGCGAGCGTACCACGTGTGATGTTCCCAATGGGGCTTTAGTTTTCTAGAATCCTCTATTCCGGAAATCTCCGCGCTTCGGCCGGTGTGGCTACTTGTGCTCGGGCGCAAGTAGTAAATTTCTGGATCGGCGGGTGCTAGTCACCGCGTGTGTCGTGTAGCGCTTTCGACTTCAGCTGGTTAGATCGCACGCATAGCACGCATACAATGTCAATGTACTCGGATGGAGAAGATTTCCACGGTCGGTCGGGCCGTCGTGGGGGGGGTCGGGCCGGCGCCGCCCCCGGCTCAGCCGTGGGGTCCGGTCAGTCGGGATCTCGCGCTGCGGGTCTGTCGGTCGGCCCGGGCTCTTCGGAGTTCAGGGGCGCGGCTGGCGGATCGGACAGCCGGGATTGGCGCTCCCGTAAAAGGGGGGGGGAGTGCGGCGTGCACTCGCACGCCAATACGGCGGTGAAGCCCTCGAGGTTACACCGGCGCGCACGCCCCTGAGGGCCCCTCCGGGGTTGTCTGGTGGGCCCCCCAAGGCCTCACCACCGAGAACCCCCTCACCAGCGAGAGTCAGTGGGGCTGAGCCAGTGTCCGAGCTCGCATTGAGCTCGGCGCTACGGCAGCCGGCGCGCCGGAAGCGTGCGTCGCCCGAAGCTCCGGCGCCGGCGGCAGGCGCCAGCTCCGAGTCGGACTCGGACCGCTCTGCTAAGGGATTGAACCCCTCGGCAGCTCCCTTCTCCCCACTCCCTGCGTCCAGCAGGAGTGCGAGCAGTAGGTTCGTCCGTCAGGAACCGACGTCGGGACCGGCAGCGTCCTCCCTCTCTCCCCTCGTGGGGGGCGAGCAAGGAAATCTCATCAGCGCCCCAGGGCGCTTTGAGATTTACCGAGCCGGTGACTGGAGCCCCCCTGCAGAAGGGGAGTCTGATGATGTCCGGCGCTCAGAGCGGCTGGACGTCGTCCAGTCACGGGGGCACGAGTCTCGCATCCGGCCCAATCCGGCTTGGCGAGGAGAGCGACGTCAATCCATGCTCGCATTGGCCCTCCGTCAATGGAGCACCTGGGCGCTGGACTCAGCGCAACGACGTGCGAGAGTCTCCCTGCCAGCTCGTCAGCGCGCAACCGCGCGGCTTGCTTGGGTCGCGTGGAAGGCCGGAACGGACCGGTCAGCGCATCAGCGCGAGCTCCAGCGCCTGGCATTCCAAGCGTGGAATGACGTCACCCAGCAGGTCGCCCAACTTCAGGGCCTGTTTGTCAGAGGCAGTCGGCGCCGAGTCGAGTCCGCTTTCGCGGCATGGCGCCAGCGTGTCGTCCAGACACAGGGTCTGTGGCGCAGGGGCAGACGTCTGGCTGGGGCCGTCTTCATGGCATGGCACCAGCAGACTACGCTCGCCAAGGAAAGGAGCACCTGGTGGGTTGGAGCCCGAAGACACCGGATAACTCAGATGGTCAAAAGGTGTCTCCGCGAGTGGCACCGACTCCCCAGGACGACCCCAGTCAGCTCGGACTCGTCCCAGGGAACGAGTGCCCGCCGTCCAGTAAGCAAAGCGGGAGCCTCATCCGGTGCCAGCTCTTGCTCGGATTCCGACCAGGAGTCTTGGTGGCAAGACATCCGTCGAGGCCTAAAGCGCCTGGGGAAAGACCACCTGCTGTCAGGGGTAATGTGGTTCCAGCTTAAGGACCATGGGCTCTCCGAGGACGGCGCTTATCGCCTGGAGATCCACCAGCAGGCAGTCTCCGAGTCCAAGAGGTTGATGCAGCAAAAGCGCGAGGACCCCCACAACTCCCTCGGGAGGTGTAGGTTCTCTGCCTTTGCCATCAACGTCTCTCAGCAGACCAGGGGAGATAGTACGCCGGGGAGTGGACCTCTGGGAGGTAAGGAGAGCAGTCGTCGCGGCCGTCAGAATGAGCGGCCGCACCCGGAAGTCACACAGGGGTCTTAGGAAGTCAGGCACAGCACCTCCGAGTTCCGCAGCTCCCGGTGGGAACTGGTCAAAGCGGTTTGCTCCTCTCTCGTCCTCATCGGAGGAAGAGCATCCCGCGGAACTTCCGAGGTCCAGGACTCAGGCGCCTAAGCCGAGCGGCCCCGGTCGCCCGGCGCCTCGCACTCGGAGGCCCAGTCGAGCACCCTCGGCTCCTCGTCCCGGTCCGGCTTCCTCAGGGGATACGTCGTCGTCCCCGGAGTCCACCTGGAGCAGGAACAGTCAGGACCTGCAAGAGCTGAAAGAAGCCTGGCAGAAGGAGTCTCGAGCTCGGGAGGCAGCTGCTGAGGCTCGCCTGGAACAGCTGTCTCGGCAACTCCAAGAGAGCCAGAGAGCCGCCGAGGAGCGCAGGATCTCCGATCAGCGCGCTGCCGAGGAACGTAGGGCCTCCGAGCAACGCGCTGTCGAAGAGCTGGGCTGCGGACCGGCTGGCTGCAGAGGCCCGGGAGACTGCCAGGCAGTTGGCTGTCGACGAGAGCGTCGCTCAGCAGGTAGCTGCTGATGAGCGGCGAGCGGCAGATCGGAGGTCGGCTGAGGCCCAGCTAGAGGAGAGGCTGCAGGCGGTCATAGAGTCACAAGTCCAAAGGCTCGCCCTGGTTCAGGCTTCGCCCTCGGGGCCCGTGGAGTCAGACGCTCGAGGGCCCTCAGCGGCAGTGTCGAGTCCGGTTCAGGAGACGCCCATCTCCCGAGAAGGGCATGAGCTGGTAGAGCCGGCTTCCGTCGTCACCTGTGACGTCGAGAACCGGGGCGTGCAAAGCCCGCCAGAGGAGTCACACGCAGGCGTGGCATCGCTTCCGCCGCACTCATGGGACTTTGTTTCCCTTCCTATAAAAGTCTGCGACGCCCTCCGGAAACACGTGGTCGAGCATGCCAAACCGGGGATCGACGCCCAGCGCCTGTTCTACGACGCCGCTCGTAGGTATCGTTCCCTTGGTCAGGTCGCCGGGTGCGTTCACTCTGCCAGCAGTCAGATCAGGCAATGCCTGAAGGCGAGGGTCTCGGACGAGGACAGAGTCCTCGGGGCCCAGGTGATTCACAGTCTCACGGCGGCCTTGGCGCCCGTCGCAGAGAGCTGCTCTCGCTGCGGGTGCGGGCACGAGGAGAGTCAAGTGCATATGTGGACATGTCAAGTGGGCACTAGGAAAAGTGTGGTGGCACTCCTGAAGAAGGTGTACCTGCCGGTGTGTGGGTTTTGCGCCGCGGACGTGTGACCCGGTGCTTTCGACGACTTTCCAGTTGTGTCACCGCCTCCGCTTGCTGCGGCAGTGGACACACCAGAAGACGGGGGGGGGATGGTCCCTCATCCTGAGCACTCGGAGCCAAACGAGCTTCCGGAGGTGCCCGATGTCAGCAGTCATGGAGGTCCCGGAGGCTCGGGGGGCGGTGACCCTGGAGGGCCAGGAGGTCCGGGGGGTCCGGGCGAGGATCCTGGCGGCAATGGGCCGGGTGAGGACGGGGATGGCGACAGCCAGTTCACCTTCTCGTCCTCTCGTTACAGGGAGCCCCGAAGCCATCACAGTCGTAAGGACGAGCAGCACGCTCTCAAGGAGGCCCTCAGAGCCATGGAGAAGGCAGTGGACAGATACCACACAGAGGTGGAGGGGTCGTCCCACGTCTTTGGTCGGCTCCTCCGATTTGTTCGGCAGGTCAGGGAGGTTCGGGAACTGGAGCCGGTGCGCTACGCCATGGAGATGGCGCGTCTGGTACACTAGAGAGCGGGGGTGAGGAAAAGGTGTTGTCAGACCACTCCCTGCTGTCGGAAGTGGCCAGACACTGCTTCGGCAAACTCAGCTCCGAGTACCGCGAGCTTTCTTCGGTGTTGACGGAGGCTCGGGAAAGTAAGAACCTCACCCTGGACGTCATAGTGGTCCCCTTGGCGCAGCTGGTGATGCCCGACAAGGGGGAAATGGCGTCGATCGGTCCGTTCCTGCGTCGCGTGCGTCAAAGTCAGGACAGACAGACTCGCACGGTCCGCGAGTTCTGGGACGGGGTGCACCTTGCTCACGACATCGTGAGCATGCTGGCTGCCCACGAGCTCACCTCTCCGGTGCCGGAAGAGGAGCTGCTGGAGATATTCCTTACGGGGTTGATACCGGAGGTAAGGAGGAAAGTCTTCCTTATAGCCGAAAGGAAAAGCTCTTCGGTCCTGACCCTGAGCCGGACGGCCAGTAAAGGCCGCCACGAACTCCTGACCTGGGCCATAGAGGCTGAGCGGGAGTTACGGCAGAGCCAGGATAAGACGGGCCGCTCGGTCCAGCTGCTGGCCCACGTAGATGATGTCACGGAGGAGCTGCTAGCCATGGCGACATCCGCTGGCACTCCGACACCCACAGGGCAACGCCTCGGCTCCCCAGAGTACGAGGGCTGCCGTCTGTGCAAGAGCATGGACCATTATGCCCGCGACTGTCCGCAGGCGAAGCAGCGCCCGAAGGAGTGGGCCAAGTGCCTCCTGGAGGACACCCTGGCGTTGATAGGGGACGATTCGATGGATGAAGCTTTGGCTGCCATCGGATTGGATTTTGTCCAGGAGGACGCTCCCCAGCCCGGGGCGTCCTCCCCGCAGTAAAGGGCGCGGGCCCCGTCACTGCGGGGTCAGGGGGACAAAAGGGCCCCGCGCCGGCGTCCACAGCGATGCAGGTGCTGCGTGATAGGTGGAGAAGGTGCGGGAGACACCTTAGTAGCAGCGCCAGGCGCCACCTCAGGAACCAGAGTCGGGTCGGGGAGTGTGAACAGGAAGATTTGGACATGCTAGCCGCCACCCGCACGGGAAGCCCAGTGCCTCCTGAGCGGGAACAGGTCGAGCAACGCATCCAGAGAGAGCAGGCGAACTTCTGGAAGTCCGCCAGAACCCCAGCAACCGCCTCGGTTCCGCGCCCCGAGGAGCCGTGGGAGCTGCTCTGTTGGATCACCGGTGCGGACACCCGGGATAAAAACCAGTCTAGCCACACAGTTGAGCCACGGGCAGTCTACCAACAGCACTTGGAAAACCAGGGGTCGGATGTTGCGAGAGTTCGCGGGCACTGGAAGTTCAGGGCTCAGCGTTTACCCCCTAGAGTTAGGAAAGCCTTTAAGGCCCAGCAGCCAGGTGCTCGCCTGCGCTCCGCCATCAGGGCGCTAGAAAGGTATCTGGAGCTGGAAGAGTCAGAGGTCCGACCGGTCAAGTCCCTTGCGCTTTGGAGGGCAGGGCAAAGGCGGACGAGCAAGAAGCTTGGACCCACAACCAGTAAGCCCCAGTTGAATCGGGAAGAGTTAGATAAGCGCTTGAAGCGGCTCGTCAGGGTACGTGAATTCAATCGCCGACGCCGAGCCATCTTGGATCAGGAGTTCGGACGGTTCGTTCGCGTAGCCAAGCCCAAGCCTGCCGAGGGAGAAGAGCTCTCACCACCAGAGAGAACTTCAAAGCCCAGTCGGCCGTGGTTGACCAGAAGCAGGGCTCGCCAGGCTTTGGGTCCGAAACGCAGACCATGGCTGACTCCTGAAGACAAGGCGCTTCGAACCTCTCGATTGCAACGCAAATACGAGTTGGAGGATAGGGACCCGGCTTCTACCTCGACAGAACGCCATGCGGACTTCCACGCTTTCGTGCAGGAGGAGTTGGAAAGGGAGAATAGGGAACTTCAGCAAGACAATGAGCTGATGCACCGGGACGAGCAAGTCAGAAAGCACATAGCGGCTAAACTGGCTGCAGCATCAGTTCAAGTCGCGGTTTCCCCCCCAGACTTCCCGGAGCGCAGTGCAGTCCAGAAAGCAGTCGCCATCGGCCTGCTAGCTGACGCATGTACTTACTGCCTCCCGGACTGTGACTCCGACGCGGAAACGTCAGTCACCCGCCTGGACTGCATAATGCAGGACGGCGATATCAGTCCGAGCTGGTGTGAGTCCCTGGCAGCGGTGTCCTCGATGGGAGCGCGCCCGAGGAGTTTCGACAGACACAGTCGCACACCGACGTTGTTGCTGTTTTGGGCCTGGATTGCGGGCGTCAGAGTCAAGGTGTTGGTGGATTCGGGAGCGTCCACCAATATTATCGCAAAGATTACACTGCAGAAGCTCACCGGCATCAAGCCGGTGCGCCACGAGCAAGCCATGCGGGTTCGAGTGGCTGACGGCACCACGTATGATGCTAATTCCTGCATCAGGCCCAAGCTCCTTGCTGAGACGTCAAAGGGGTCATACGGCCAGCAGGTTGAGCTTCGGGCAATGCCCCTCGACCTCAAGGTGGATGTCATCCTAGGAGGTCCTTGGCTGGCAAAACTTTCCCCGGTTACACTGGATTATAAGAATTGGGGTTCGGTCCGGTTCACCAAGGGCAGAGAAGAGGTCGTCATCACCGGCTGTTCGCCGGGGTCCCCGGACCCCAGTCGGTCCAAGGACACGGCAATGGCACTGGTGCAGGGAGTCATTTTGAGCCAACGTCGAGCTCGTCGGGACCTGCGGACCCTCCGAAACAGAGAGGAGCAAGCTTTCGTTGTCTACCTCGGACCCGATGGGACTTTTGGCGCGTTGGCCTGCAACAAGGGGGGGGGAGACTCCGACGAAGATTCCCCCAACGATGTTGTAGCAGGCCTAGCGTCAGAACCCTCTTCCGGGTCCGAGGATAGTGAAGTCAGCGTGCGTCCCAGCGCAACGGTGCCGGACGGAGCAGAGGAGTCTGAGGGGCCGGGAGGGTTGGTCTCGGACAGCTCCGAGTCCGGCTACAGTGACGTGGAAGGGGCGTGTCATTTGCGGAGAGTAGGGGCGGTGGTCGAGGATATTAGGCCACAGGGATTTGCGAGTACGGTCGACGAGGCCGGGGATCATCCTGACCCTCTCAGCGTTTTCGCTAGCAAGCAGGAGGCGAACGGAGCATTTGCGTTGCTTCCGCCAGCGGTGCGTAGACAGGCGATAGAGGATCACGCGGCCGGGAAGCCACCCACCTGGCACGCTCAGGCAGCCGCGGCGCTCCAGCAGGGCCGGGGTCTGGTCGCGGAGCGACGACCCCGAGCACGGCGTAAGCGAGTGCGTTGGCGTGACCTGGTCGCAGCAGTCGGTCAGCCTGGTGCTGAAAGTGCCCCCTCCGCCGGGCAGCCGCCGGGACCAAAAGTCCCCACCGTCCCGAGCCCTCAGAGGCAGAAGTCGCGAGCCTCGGCACCAGTCGTGCCGCCAGACACTACCCCGCCGCCAGCTCCGCAGACCACAGACCCGCCGGTACCGGCCGTCCCGCCAGGCACTACCTCGCCGCCAGCCCCACAGACTGCTCAGGCCTCCCCGGAACCGCCGGAGGACGAGATAGACGAGACGGTGTCGCCGGAAATCTGGCAGCAGCTTAGGGACCTGGAAAAGGAGTTCGCAGATGTCATTTGCACAGAGCTGCCAGAATCAGTCCAGTCAAGGGAATTCAAGTCCGGCATCCGGCTCAGGCCAGATTGGAGTGGGAACGCCTTGCACCGGCGAGGATACAAGTTGTCGCAGGAGGAGTTGCGGCAACTCCGGCAACAGCTAGATGAACTCTTAGCCAAAGGGTACATACGACCCTCGGCCTCTCCGTGGGGCTGCCCCGTGCTGATGGTCCCCAAGCCAAGTAATCCCAAAGAGTTGCGTCTAGTCATTGACTACAGACAGATCAATGAGATCACAGTCAAGGATAAGTACCCCCTCCCGGATGTACAGAGTCTCTTAGATGACCTACAAGGGGCTACCGTCTTCTCTACGATGGATGCCCTTTGGGGATTTTGGCAGGTTCCTATGAAAGCAGAGGACGTGGAGAAAACCGCAATGACTACGCACTTTGGAGCGTACGAGTGGTTGGTCATGCCCATGGGATTGTCAAACTCCCCAAGTACCTGGCAAAGGATGATGCAACAGTACCTCGGGCACCTACCCTTTTGCAGAGTATTTGTAGATGACATCATGATTTTCTCAGCTGAGGTTCCGGGTAAGAGCGCCCATGAGGTACACCTCGACCACCTCCGCCAGGTCTTGGAGGCGTGTCGAAAGAATTCCGTCTACCTTAAAAAGTCGAAAGTCAAACTGTGCAAACGATCAGTCCGGTTCCTAGGGCATGTGGTGGATCGGGATGGATGCCGCCCACAGCAGGATAAGGTTGCGTCGGTACGCGATTGGCCAGACCTAGAAACTGTCACACACGTGCGACAGTTCCTGGGCATGTGTGGCTTCTACCGAAGGTACATCCAGAACTTCGCAGATATCGCGTACCCGTTGACCCGCCTCACCAAATCCGGCGTGGACTGGACCTGGGGCGAGAATGAAAAGGCAGCATTTAAACAGCTAAAAACTGCTTTGATCTCCTCCCCAGCCTTGGCCCTACCCGATCAAAAGGGCGCAGCAGACGGTTCCAGACCCTTCTTCGTACAGACAGATGCCAGTGGAGTAGCACTAGGGGGTGTACTCATGCAGGATCAGGGACGAGGCTTGCAGCCCTTGGCCTTTGAAAGCCGGCAGTTCTCCAGCGCAGAGCAGAACTATCACGCTGGGGAACGGGAGCTTTGTGCCATCCATCATTGTACCACGGTCACCTGGAGACATTATCTGATTTTTACATCATTTAAGCTCATGGGAGACCACAAACCCCTCCAGTGGCTCTTCGCCCCAGCTAGGGAGCTCAGCCGACGTCAGGCTCGCTGGTACGAGGACTTGGTAGAGGTAGGAGTCCATCAGATGGAGCACGTGCCAGGGCGCTGTTTGGTAGTACCGGATGCGCAGTCCCGACGACCAGACTATCAGGAAATGTCAGCCAGAGAAGGTTTGAAGGAAAAAGGGATTGTGGATCGCGCCACGGATGGGCCCAGAGACTCCGCACCGAAAGGCAAGGGGTCCGAAGAGGACGAGGATCCTACCTCTGTCCTCGGGGCAGTGGATCGCGCCACAGATGGACCCGAGTACTCTGAGCCGAAAGGCAAGAGATGTGAAGAGGACGAGGATCCCACATCTGTCTTAGGCGCCACCTTCGAGTATAGTGATTCCGAGGACGAGTCCTTCCCTCCCACCAGTCCGGCACCGGTCATTGGTGAGCTCACCCATCTGAATGGGCTCACGTGGGTAGAGACGCCGGCCCTCTGGCTGGACGCAGCTGCCACCCTAGCAGTAGGCGAGAAGTCCTTGAGGGATGCCGAATCGCTAGCAGTCATGACCAGAGCAGACCGAGCTAGGGAACAGGCCACAGCAGAAGTCCAGAGTCATCCGGAGAGAGGAGCACCGGGGACCGACGAGTTCCCCCATCCTGAGACCCAGAGTCATCCGAAGGCAGCCGGAAAGGTACCTGAGCCCGTTAAGCCCCCAGAAGGTAGCTCCCACTACGACCAGGTCGTAGATCGCCAGGACTGGAAGCTGATCAGGGAGCGCTTTGAGGAGATAGCGGCCCAGTACGGGATGTTTGACGTTGACGCGTGTTGCGACTCCATGGGCGTTAACCGGCAGGTTGACACCTATTGGACCGACTGCTTGAAGAAAAAGTGGCGCGGGAAACACGTTTGGTGTAACCCCCCTTACACGAAGGATTCGGACTTGATAGAAAGAATTCTTCGGCATTTTCTTGCTGAGTGGCGCGCCGATCCAGAAAACACCTCGGCGATGTTCCTTCTGCCAGACTATGACGCTCCCTGGAGGCGGTTGATTCACCCCAAGTATGGGCTTCATCCGGTCAAGGTCTTTGACATGAAGGACGAAAAAGGTCGTCCCAACCACCTCTTCGAGTCTCCTGATGGAGGTCGGCCCCCGCTGCGCTGGCCGGTCCTTCTGGTGTGGGCCCCAGCAGCCAGCAGGGCAAAGCCCCGAGCGCCACCTGCGCAAACGGACAGTGAAGCAGAACCCGACGAGCCTTTAGTTACTACAGGGGTTGCAGCAAAGGCCAGGGCAGCGTCAGGACCACTGAAGGCTGATGAGTTCGTCCGCGCCTTGCAAGCGGAATACGGTCGCAGCCCGTACCTCAGCTCGTTGAAGGAAGAACTGATCGCAGCCCCACATCAGAGGACAGACACATTTCGCATGGTAGACGACATGATATGGCGAGTGGCAGAAGGGCGGTATCAGCTAGTGCTAGCTCAGGATTCCCCCCTCAGAGAGCTGGTGATGCGCGAAGCACACGAGTCCCCAGCAGCAGGGCACACAGGAAGGGATAAGACACTGGACAGGGTATCCCGTCGTTTTTGGTGGCCACGCATGAGCAAGGATGTCACCGACTGGTGCAAATCCTGCGTCGTGTGCCAACAGACCCGGCCACGCAACGGGTATCCAGACGGTCGGCTTAACCCCCTGCAAGTCCCAGTAAGACTGTGGCAAGTGGTTAGTATCGACTTCGTCACTGGGCTACCTCGCACAGAGCGAGGGTACGACGCGTTTACCTTCACGGACAAGCTGTCCAAGATGGTGCACGTAGTCCCCATGCTTTACGCTGACAGCTCGGCTGCACAGATCGCGCGCATGTATTTCGACCAAGTGTGGCGTTTGCACGGCGCTCCCATGAAGATCGTCTGTGATCGGGACTCCCGCTTCAGGGATGAGATGCATCTCGAGCTACATCGGTTGATGGGAGTCCAGGTTGCCTCTACCACGCCGTACCACCCACAAGGTGATGGGCAGGCAGAGCACACAAACCACACGGTCGAACGCATGTTGCGCGCGTATGTCGACGCCAACCAGCACGATTGGGATTTGTGGTGTACCCCGGTCGAGTACGCCATTAATGACTCTCGTTCCGCCGTCACGGGCTTCACCCCTTTTGAACTGACGTACGGTCACGCTCCGGCCTCTCAGCTGGACTTCTTCGTGGAGGCAGCACTTGCATCACGGAGAGGCCGAGCTAAGGGGGGGAGGGGCGCAGCAGTAAAAAAGGGTACAGCCCACGAGACAGCCCGCCAATTTGTTCGCCAGTTGCAGCTCGCTAGGGAAAAGCTGCTCTTAGCTCAGCAGCAGCAGATCGCCCAGTACGACGCGCGTCACAAGTCCAGGAGTTACGCAGTAGGTGATGAGGTTTGGGAGGACGCCACGTACCTCACCCAGCCGGGCGACCGCGGGTTGCACAAGAAATTGCTTAAGAAGCGCCTCGGGCCCCTTCGGGTGCTGGAAGTCTTTCACAGCGACAGGCAGATGGCCCTTCCCGCGAGCGATAGAGGCGCACCGTCGGCCTATAGGTTGCAGACGCCTAAGCAGTGGAAAGTGCACGATGTGTTTACCGTGGACCGGCTTTCGCCGGTAGAGTCGAGCAGCCGCTTTGTTGAGAGAGCTAAGGAGATTCCCCCTCCTCCGTTGGACGTCAGCGGGCGCAAGGAAACCCACGTCGAGAGGGTGGAGCGTTCGCGTACGCGCCAGCGTCAGGGTAGGAGGTGGACAGAGTACCTGGTCAAGTGGACAAGAATGCCCCGCAGTGAGAACGAGTGGAAGACCCGAGAGGATCTGGAGTGGGACGGAGCCGGCAGGCCCGGCGTTCCCAACCGGGCGTTGTTGGAGTTTGAGAGGATCGAGGCTAAGAGAGTGGAGCGAGAGAAGCTTAGGGTCCGTAAGAGGCGCGACGAGTCCGCATGAGCGGTATGGACCACGCTCTCGGAGGAGCTCAAGGTAGACGGAGCAATGCCATGGGTGCCAGAGGAGAGGTTTGATGAGGAAGTAGGAACTTTCGCGAGAGTATCTGCTCAGAGCACCCTGCCGCCAGTCAACGGAGCCGCAGCACTTGAGAAGGAGCCAGTCGGCCAGTCTAAGATTCTCGTATTGTTTTGTGGGACCGGGTCAGTCGAGAGGCAGTTCACTAAGCAATTTCCCAACAGCGAAGTAGTTGCCGTAGACATTCAGCCCAAGTGGGGCCCCACACATTGCGAGGATATCATGCGATGGGACTACCGACAGTTCAGACCAGGACACTTCGACGTAGTCTGGGCTAGCCCACCTTGTACAGAGTACAGCCAGGCGAAGACGGTAGGCATCCGAGATTTGCGCGCTGCGGCCAGGCGAGTTCGTAGGACATTGGAGATCATCCGGTACTTGAGGCCCGAAGCATACTTCATTGAGAACCCGAAGGGAAGAGAGCCCCACGGTTTGCACACGCGTCGATGCATGAGCAATCTACCAGCTCCGCACCTCGTCACGTACTGTAAATACGGGACCGCATACAGGAAGCCCACGCACATCTGGACCAACGTTCCGTTGCGCACACCCTTGCGAGTGTGCGATTCCGACACGCCTTGCGAGTTCTTCCGGCAGAACGGTAGGCACGAGAAGGTAGCGCAAGGAGGGCGCGCGATGAGAGCCGGAGGTGTGTTTGCGAAGGGCATGGGAGCGCGAGAGAATTTGTATGGGATTCCGTCGGCACTGTTAAAACAGCTTTTCCACAACCTGACCCTACATGAAGAGGTGCATGCGTTCCTGTCTGAACTGCTTGTCAGGGAGGATCTGAGCGAGATGAGCGTTTTAGTCCAGTCAGCTGTTGTTGAGAGTGACCCGCCCGAGTTTGAGCCGGAACCGATAGCGTTAGCGGGAGTACGAGCTGAAGTGACGATCATACCTGAGGGCGGATGGGAATCTGACGCGAGTGGTCTTAGCGATTGAGAGCGTTGGGGAGCGTCGGGAAGAGCGGTGGCTCCAGCCTTGGCGAGACCAGGCGGCAGGTGAGAACCTGGGTAATCCATCCGAGAGAGCAGTGGCTCTAGCCTCGGCACAGCCAGGCAACAGGTGGAAATCTGTATAATCCATTTGAGCAGTGGCTCTAAGCCTCGGTATGACCAGGCAGCAGGTGAGAACCTGGATAATCTATCCAACCGAGCAGTGGCTCTAGCCTCGGTGCGACCAGGCAACAGGTGGAAATCTGTATAATCCATTTCACGAGAGCATTGGCTCCGGACCTGGCACGACCGGGCAGCAGTTGGAGATCTGGGTAAAAGCTCTACGAACTCCGAGGAGGCGGTGAAGGTTTAAAACCTTTCCTCCGGGCCGGCATCCCGAGAACTGTCAGGTAATTGGCAAACCTATTGTCATCCCCTGTAAGTGTACCGTGTTGGAAGGTTTAAAACCTTGAGCGTGGTAATGGATGTGAGACCTCGAGCCTTGGGGGAGCCTGGTAGTGCAGATGGCAGACCGGTGAGAGGCCGACCCTTGTGCTTAAGAGGTTGATCTCCTTATTGCGGTGTGTCTTGGGAAGTGTAATGTCATCCCAGACAACAGGCGGCTGAGACCTGTATAATCATTCTGAGCAACAGTAGAAGATCTGTATAAAAACTTTACTGGTCCGACGTGGTCAGCGTGGACGTGACCTTCCCTAAGGGGGGGGAGTTGTGCTAGGAGGCAAGCACAACGGCTAAGTATAAAACGCAAGAGTACTCAGTACGGAGTACAGTAGGACCGATCAGAATGATGTTGATGTGAGGTGCCTAGCCTGTTGTACGGAGTACTCAGTACAGTAGAGTTATGGAAAGAGTTCATGAGCCTTGCATAAGAACTCTAAGTGTAACCAGTTTCGGGGATGAGAACTGAACTGAGAACTGTAACATAAAAAGTAAGAGCCGTAACTGCTGTATATTGTGTATTAAAAGCATGCACTTGAAAGCAAAAGCATAACGAGAAAGATTTACGAAACCGAAGTCTGATAGTTGACCAAGCGTAATCATACCTCGTGTGGTCGTTTAATAAGTGTAGATATATTAAGTCCGAAACCGTAAAGAAGAGATAAGCAAGAGTGGAGACTCCTACATTTTGACAATCATATTGATATTCAGATTTTTTTACATCTGTCATTTTGCTCTACGTTCAAAGATTTCCATTTTCCAAATTTTGTAAATTTTGCTCTACGCTAGATTTCAGATTTCCTTTTTTGGAATGCTTGATTTCAGAGTTTTTACATCTGTCATTTCGCTCTACGTTAGATTTCCATTTTTCAAATTTTGCTAATTTTGCTCTATGCTAGATTTCAGATTTCATTTTTTGGAATGCTTGATTTCAGAGTTTTTACATCTGTCATTTCGCTCTACGTTAGATTTCCTCTTTTCAAATTTTGCTCGAGGGACTTCCGACAGGGTTCTGACAATCGTATACGATTGTCAAGCTCTGGCGTTATCCATCCATATTTATCCGCATCGAGAAGAATTGATTTCTAGAATATATGGGTGGTGGCTACACCCACCGATTGCGGTTCGACCATCAATTCAAATCAAGACGAGTCATCCACCGACAGTCGACAATGTCAGAGCAGATGTACTCGTGGCCAATACGGGTAAGATCCATATCAATGCGTCGGCACCGACTGCAGGCGGGCCTCACGTTTGACAATCGTATACGATTGTCAAGCTCTGTCGTTGGGTTCGTCTCTCTGACGCACGTTTGACACTCGCATGCGACTGGGTTATACCCCCTGAGTCCCTGGTTAGGTGGGGAGGGGGGAGTCAGTGTATATTCCTTAAGTATGAAGAAAAAAATTAAATTTCTTAAGTATGGGAAAACGCAGGCGTCGACGCGGGCCGATGCGTTACCCTCCTTAAGTATGGGCTTAAGTATGGGAGCCCTATTTTGCGAAATCTTAGAATGTTAAGAATGTTTGGTCCACTGTCCGTCCGTCCGTCCACAGTGGACGGACAGTGGACGGACGGACGGACGGACGGACGGAGTGGACCGATATCATTCCCCCAATAAATGTGGCGTACCCCACTTCAAACTTTTCGCGGGGACGCACGATCAAATGCGGATCTTATTACATTTTCAGTGCACGGTTCAGATGAATGCGATTATAATTCCGAATTTCGCCCTTCTAATGAATCATGAAATGTATCCAAGTCGTGAATGATGTTGCGCCACATCGGCTATAGAGTTGGATGTTGGACCTTTCCAGGCTCGTATGACCAGTAATAATCACGAAAAGAGAATATTCAAGGGGGGCTTACTGCGGCGGGCTCTCGTACTTAACACATGATGGGTTTTCGAGCGATTTCAGCCGTGAAAAATATTTTAATCGAACGGCCATGTTTATCTGCGCTGAATTTCTCTTACCATGTCAGTTGTGTCGGGAAAACGGCGGTTCCCAAATATAAATTATATACAAAAGCGTTATAAATAATTCAGAATACCCAGCTCAGTACGCGTTACAGCAGTATGAATTTTATGAACCGCGGCATGATGCGGCAACAAGCAAAATGAACGTGCCCCGAAGGACATCACGAATTCTCGGCCATAAATGCATATATATATATATATGCAGTTATGTGTGTGTGTGTGCAAAATAGAGATCGATGCATGCGGTCATCACGTACCATACACGTCTCCGCTGTCATTTTATAGCGACGATTGTTGCATATTGTCATCATGTATATCGCAGATATATAGATACTCGGGACTTGTGAACCACTTTGGTGAGGCCACATCACCAAAGTGGTTCGCGAAAGTGGAAGCACACTTTGGTGAATCACAAAACCGGTTTCGTGAGCCACTTTCGCGAGGGGTTTCCCTTAGGGCTTCTAGGGCTGAAGGGGGTAGAGAACCAATTTACTGTCTTAAGAGTGCTTCGAACCGTAAGATTCACATTTTAGAGTTATCAATCTGGCGGTGATAGCATAATTTACCTGTGGTATAAATCGTATAATCAACAGTTTATGATTCCGGGAAGACAGCTTCCAAGTCATGTTAGCCTGTGGTCTCTATGACCAATGAATAACAGTCTTGTGGAAATCCTTTTTTTTTTTTTTCAGCCAATAATCTGGTCGCGATGTAGTGAATATACCAAAGGTTTATATTCACTAAAATATTTGTTGGTGAAATTTATTTTTTTTATTTTCCATTCGCATATCCGTGGTATGGTGACGTGTCTAGCCTCCGTCACGTGCTCACGTCGAACAAAACATAATCCGCTCACCTCTTTCGCTCAGACCTCCACCTCAAGTCGCTGGACGGTGACTTACGGACCCCGTAAGTCACTTTTCAGCAGCTTGATGTAGAGGTCTGAGCAATACACCGCAAACATCGAAACTTTGCATACTTATTGTTAGGTGTGTTAGGAGCAACATGTTTTATGCGCGCGCGCGAGATCCGTGCATACTCCGGGATCCGGAACGCCGCGCAAGGGAGGGGGTCATTGGGCACGCATCGAGTGAACGGCTCGACATACGCACCGCATGAAAGCATAATGCATAGCACAAGCGTACCACACATATCATATACGCATAACGAACACATTTTGAGCATCTGACATCGCGCTGTCAGCCCTAGCAAAAACGCGGATGTCAACCGCGTCCACGTTTCCGCTAGGGTTTCGTCCCTCATTTGCGCGCTCGCTTGCAAGCGGATGAGGGAACGGCTTACCAAAATACTATCTCATATGTGTTATCTTTCAATATCAATTCGTACGGTCTGAAAGGCCAACCACAATTCTCGCTAAGGGCCGGCGCGGTCATGTGGATATGTTGAACGGGATCTTAGGATTTTCGCGACTTCCAAATGTAATGAAAGGGGTCATCATTCTTTGCGATGAGATTACCCCCTGACTCAGTAGAAATATGTGATAATATTACAGTAGATAGGAACAGTTTACTTAGATGAACACGTAATCTTAAAAATCTTCGCCTGGCGGTACGGGGTCTCATTGTGTGTGAGAGAGAGAGAACGTTCCGCGTTAAGTTGAAATTACATAGTTAACAAATAGCATCCGTACCCGTAATACTGTACGACAAGGGGAAAGTGTTTCGTCAGTGGGGAAATTGGAAGCGTTTGTACGAGTATCACGTATGCGTCCGTCGTCTCCCTTTGAAGATTCTCTCAACAAAATATATAAACGCAAGTCCCGACTCTCGGCGGCGGTCCCAAAAATCCAAGGAAAAAAAGCTCCACCCGGGACCCGCACCCAAGTCACTCTCGCCGAGTGTCAAGAAAAAAAGTCACTCTGCGGAGTGACAAACATGTTGGCACTCTTGGCG
>LGRX02032309.1:0-41832 GCA_001247695.2 Cymbomonas tetramitiformis | reverse complement strand
GGCATAAGGTGCACCATTTGCTCAGCTTGCACGTGAAGGTGACAAAGGCGTCGTTTCCTTGGGCGGTGAGCGGCAGCCCTGTAACGAAGTCCACGCTCACATCCTGCCAGTTGCGTTGGGGAATAGCGTGCGGATTCAATAATCCATCGGGGTAGGATGCCCGGGGACGAACCGCCTGACATGTAGGGCATGAGGCCACCCATCCTGCCACATCCTCGGAGGCATTCTTCCACCAGAACCTGCGGAGAACTCTCTCCAGTGTCTTCTCCCGGCCAGTGTGGCCTGCAGCGTGGAGTCGTGGGCATCCTTGAAGACTACTTCTCGCAAAGGGGAGTCCTCGCCGAGAACCAGCTGGTACCGTCCTGCGGCTACACGCCATAGCACGTCCCCAACGATACGGAAATCCCTCGTGGCATGGTGCGGGGCCGCAAGGATCTCATCCCGCAGCTGCCGAAGAGGGCCGGCACGTGCATACGCATCGTGCAGGGACTCCAGGAATGTAACGTCTGTGGGGAGGCTCGTAGCATCGCGGGTCTCAGCAGCCTTACCCCGTCGCACTATAGGAGGCGCCACTCGGGGATGCCGCACTCTCGGCAACAGCTGTCGGGTAGGGGGAGCATGTACCACCAGCACGGGCCACGGAAGGTCGTGAAGTACACCGTCAGGAGTCTCGAACAGCTGTGTGGGTACTCCTCGTTCGTCATGGGTAGGTATCACCTCCACCAGCCTCATACCAGCCATTCTGAAGAGCCGCCTCCATTGAGGCATGCGGGCCTGGATGTCCGGTAGAAGGAACACTGCCGAGGTATGTGCGGTGTCTTGCCGCCATTCGTCCACATACTTACGCAACACCGCCTCGATGGAGATATGACTGCTGGAGTATGGGGGGTTGCACCAGACGTGCTTTCCCCGCCACTGTTGTTGCAGACAATCAGTCCAGTAGGCGTCCACTTGACGGTTCCATCCACCCAGGTCACAACACGCGTCGACGTCGAAGCTGCCGAATTGTCGTTGGAGGCGCTCAAAGACCTCCTTGCGCACCTTCCAGTCCTGCCGATCGGCTGGGGGCTTGGCGGCTCCACCAGACGGCTGAGCTGGCTGCTTAGGCCTTCGGGAATCCGTAGCAGACCGTGTCGAGGTTTTCGGCGTGGCGGAAGGAGTCGTCGTAGCAATGGGTTGTCGCAGTCGAGCACTACGACGCAATACTGGGGTGGTTCTCGGGGTGCTCGCTTCCTGCCGGTACTTTTCAGATTCGGACAAATCAGTCAGTGAAGTAGTCGGTGGGAGCTCGCAGCATAAGTTGTTCTCCAGGCAGCAGGTTGCATGTTGCATGCTCAGCTGGGCGTGTTGCATGCTCAGCGGGGCATGTTGCATGCTCAAGCCGGCTGGTTGCATGCTCAGCCGGGCGTGTTGCATGCTCAGCGAGGCAGGTTGCATGCTTAGCCGAGCTGGTTGCATGCTCAGCGAGGCAGGTTGCATGCTCAGCTGGGCGTGTTGCATGCTCAGCTGGGCAGGTTGCATGCTCAGCCGAGCCGGTTGCATGCTCAGCCGGGCTGGTTGCATGCTCAGCCGGGTGTGTTGCATGCTCAGCGAGGCAGGTTGCATGCTTAGCTGAGCTGGTTGCATGCTCAGCAAGGCGTGTTGCATGCTCAGGCGAGCCGGTTGCATGCTCAGGCAAGCGGGTTGCATGCTTCGCCGGGCGGGTTGCATGCTCAGCAAGGCGTGTTGCATGCTCAGACTGACCGGTTGCATGCTCAGGCGAGCTGGTTGCATGCTCAAGCAAGCTGGTTGCATGCTTAGCCGGGCGGGTTGCATGCTCAGCACGGCATGTTGCATGATCAGACTGGCATGTTGCATGCTCAGCCGAGCCAGTTGCATGCCAGGGCGCGCTGCCAGCCTGGAGCAGGCTCCCCAGGGCCCGCTCCGCCACCTGAAGCGTCTCCACGCCATCCATCCATGACTCCATGGTGGCCACCCATCCTGGTACAGGGGGTGGCGGGTGGTCTTCAAAGATCTCCTCGACATCCAGCACGGAGAGCGGGTCCTTGGGGAGGTCCGTCTCCTTGTCTACAACACCGGCCTCCTTGAGCCCATCCCGCGGGTCCTTGGTCACGTAGTCAGGTCGGCGAGATAGCGCATCGGGGACCAGAAGGAGGGCTCCCTTGACGTACTCCATTGTTTCGTGGGACACCGACCTCCACCAGGTCCATGTACCACCGTGCCTGCCGTCGGCTAAGCTCTCGTCCCGGGGACATTAGCCATTCCAGGGGGCGATGGTCACCTTGTAACCGGAAGTCGGAGGAGAACAAGTAGTGCCTCCAGGTGACGGTGGTGCAATGGTGCAACGCACAAAGCTCCCTTTCGCCGGTGTGGTAATTCTACTCCGCTGCAGAAAACTGCCGACTATCGTAGGCGATCACCCTCATACCGTCTCCCGTATCTTGCATGAGTACGCCTCCCAAAGCAACTCCACTTGCGTCCGTTTGTACCAAAAACGGCGCTGACCCATCCGCGGCTGCCTTCATGTCGGGCAATGCCAATACTGGGGCTGAGGAAAGAGCGGTCTTCAGCTCGTCGAAGGCCCATTGTTGGAGTTCTCCCCACTGCCACGGTACGTCGGTCTTGGTGAGCAAGGTCAAGGGTTGGGCAATCTCCGAGAACCGGTGCACAAACCGGCGGTAGTACCCCGCTAGTCCAAGGAACTGTCTGACGTGGGTAACTGTCTCCAGCTTCGGCCAGTCCTTGATGGAGGACACCTTGTCATGCTGAGGTTGGCATCCTTTGGCGGATAGAGTGTGACCCAAGAACCGTAGAGACTCCTTCAGCATCTGCGCCTTGGAAGCCTTCAGGTATACCCCTTTTTCTCGACAAGTGTCCAAGAACTGACGTACGTGGTCGTAATGTTCTTCCACCGTGCGTGAGAAGACCACCACATCGTCGATAAAAATCCGTACAAAGGGGAGATGACCGAGTGCACGCTGCATTCGCCGCTGATACTGAGATGGAGAGTTCTGCAGGCCCTGGGGCATCACCAACCATTCGTAGGCCCCCATCTGGGTGGTGAACGCGGTCTTCTCCACGTCCTCCTCGGCCATTGGCACTTGCCAGAATCCGTCCACCGCGTCAAAGGAGGAGAAGAACGCTGCCCCTTGCATCTCGTCAAACATCAGTTGGATGTCCGGTAGTGGATACCGGTCCCGCACCGTCTGCTGATTCAATTGCCGGTAATCCACCACCAGACGCAATGTCTTCGGGTCACCAGGCTTGGGTACCATCAGACATGGGGCGGCATACGGGCTTGACGACGGCCGGATGTAACCCTTCTTCATGAGCTGCTCGATGCGTTCACGTAACTGACGTAGCTCTTCAGCGGTCATCTTGTATGGACGCCTACATGGTGGCCCACCCTCCGCGTCCGGCTTGCGATCGATGCGGGCCTTGTCCTCTTCAGTGCGACGCAACTTGGAGGCCTCCGGTAGAGCTGCACACAGGGTATCTAGATACTTCTCAAAGAAGGCGTCAAAGCGCTGCTTCCACGTGCTGCTTACCGGTGCATCTCGAGTATCTTGACGGGGTCCTTCCTTCTCCACGGGGGTGTGAGGTGGCGGTACTTCAGCAGCGGTAGCCGCAAAGGCTGCCTCATGGTCGTTCCCGCGCGCGGCCATCATGAGCCACTGAGGTTGTGACTCTTCATCCCCGGCCAGACGCCTGGTCTCGGCGTGGATGAGGTGCTGCTTCAGCTGTGCTGCCGTCAGGAATACCTCATCGATCAGCCCCGCGCCTTGGGCCTTGCCCTGACCCACCCCCGGACTACAGCCCGCGAGTGTCACCCGTTGCTGTCCTCCACCATTTGCTCGCGTGTTGAAGGATACGGAACCGTGACCGGCATAATCCAACGTGACCGGGGAAAGACTGCGAAGCCACTTACCCCCCAACACCACGTCTACTTGGATTCCTAGCGGCAAGACTCGCAGAGCCATTCGCTTCTCGCAGTAGTTTACTCCCGCCGCCGTGTGCGCGGTAAACTTGGTGTACGCCACCTCTCCAGCGGTCTTTACAGATCCATCTGCCAGTGTGACCTTCATTGGCGTCCCTGAGCGCACTGTCAAGTCACAGGTACGGGCACAATCCGCCGAGATGAAGTTGTCCGAGGCGCCTGAGTCCACCAGCACCTTTACTCGGTGTCCACGAAGGTAGGCATAGAACACCAGGAGTAAGGGTCCTTCCTCGTCCCGCACCGCTGACAGTGTGTGTGCCAAGAGTGTCCCTGTTCGAGTGTTTGCTTTCCAGCGCACCCCCCATCCAGTTGAACACGCTTACATTTAAGAGCATCTTCAATTGGGTGAGAGCTCAAAGCGGTTGCAGCCTCGTCCACCAAGGCGTTGCACTCGTGTTCTTCGCCACTACCATGTTCAGTGGCACTGACGTACGTGGTGGCGTTAGTCGAGACACTGACGTGAGTGGTATCACTATCAGTGGGGCTGACGTGAGTGGTGTCACTGTTGGTGTCGCTGACGTGAGTGGTGTCGCTGCCGGTGGCACTGACGTGCGTTGTGTCGCTGTCGGTGGCGCTAATGTGCGTCGTGTCGCTGTCGGTGGCGCTGACGTGAGTAGTGCCACTGTCGGTAGCGCTGACATGTGTAGAGTCACTGTCTGATCCGCTTTCCAGCGGCTGGAACCCACCGGTTGCATGCTGGGCCGAGCGCGTTGCATGCTTGGCGGAGCCGGTTGCATGCCCAGGCTGTCTGGTTGCATGCTCAGCCGGGCGTGTCGCATGCTCAGCCGGGCAGGTTGCATGCTTAGCCAGGCTGGTTGCATGCTCAACGAGGCAGGTTGCATGCTGAGACCCACTGGTTGCATGCTGAGCCGGGCGTGTTGCATGCCGGGCGAGGCGTGTTGCATGCTCAGCCGGGCGGGTTGCATGCTCAGTAAGGCATGCTGCATGCTCTGGCGAGCTGGTTGCATGCTCAGCGGGGCAGGTTGCATGCTCAGCTGGGCGTGTTGCATGCTCAGCTGGGCAGGTTGCATGCTGAGACCCACTGGTTGCATGCATAGGCCGGCTGGTTGCATGCGCAGGCCGGCTGGTTGCATGCTCAGCAAGGCATGCTGCATGCTCAGGCGAGCTGGTAGCATGCTCAGCGAGGCGGGTTGCATGCTCAGCTGGGCGTGTTGCATGCTCAGCTGGGCAGGTTGCATGCTGAGACCCACTGGTTGCATGCGCTGGCCGGCTGGTTGCATGCTCAGCAAGGCATGCTGCATGCTCAGGCGAGCCGGTCGCATGCTCAGCCGGACTGGTTGCATGCTGTGAGGCGCTGGTTGTATGCTGGGATCCACTGGTTGCATGCTGAACCAGGCGTGTTGCATGCTGGTCGGGGCGTGTTGCATGCGGGGACAGGCCCGTTGCATGCTCAGCCGGTCGAGTTGCATGCCGGCGTGGGCTGTCAGGTCCTCCCGCCAGCTGCTGGGTCATGTTCAGCTCCTCCTCGGGCGGACTAGGGCAGGATGCAGCACGTTGGTTGCATGCTGGCGGTATGCTGCCCGATCCGCCTGCCAGTTGCTGGGTCATACTCAGCTCCTCCTCGAGGTGCTCAGGTTCGCCCGCCGGTTGCTGGGTCGTGCTCAGACCCTCCCAAGCAGCAAGACGCGCAGCCTCCCAAGCCGCAAGACGTGCAGCTTCATTCTTCCTCCAAGCTTTCATCCGCTGGTCCAAGGTCGTACGCTTCCTCCCACTCCTCGAAGGCTTCGAACGACGGGTAGGCGTATCCTCCCCCGAGGACTGCTCACGGTGTTGCTGCAACCGGTACTGGCTGCAATGAATCTCCATCTCGGACTCGTCCGTGCTGTGGGTTAGGTCCGAGGGGCTCGATCCCAGAGTTGCCGCAAGAACTGTCTCGTCTGGTTTGAGAGGAGCAGGATTGGGAGGTGGGTGTGCTCGTCGAACACGTCCGAACACAGCATGCACAATCGCCTTACCGCACTGCCTGACCCGCTGGACTGCCGTGGTCCATGTGGAGGCCGTCTTGAGCGCATGGGAGTCAAAGGGGGTGTCCTGCGCTCGTTGTGCCCGCCGACGTCGCCACAAGCGATAGGCTCGCTGTATTGATATCGCCGCTGACGCTTGACGCCGTCGAAGGCGACGGAGCCCAGTCGTCTCCCAAGGTCGGCCTTCTTGAGGTACATTCGTCTTCGGCCCGTATTCTTGCTCCACAGCCCGACGCTGCTCGCGTGGACTCAACTCCGCCCAGGCCAAGCCCAATGTGCCGCCCATGCGACCACGCAAGCGGGTAAGTATAAGCTTGTCCAACTCGTACTTCCGTTGGCGACGGCTGAAGGGTGTAGTCGCGGGACGTCGTGTAGCATGGCGACGACTGCGCTCAGCCATCTTGTGTGCCTCCGCCGGGGACTTCTTCTTGAGGGTCATGCGTAGTTGTCGTAGTAGGACACTTTCAGAGGTAGCCCCGGCCGGGCTTCTTCAGCTCCACGATGTCAACCGTCTACGCTGATCTGCCAGGGAACTCTGGTACACCTCGGAGGCCCCCGGTGCAGCTAGGTGCAGATCCTTGTAGTCGCTGGGCTGAACTGTTGGTGCCGCGTGATGAGCTCGGATACGTGGAGGAGGTCCATCAACATTACCGCGGTCAATTGGGACACCGTGTTCGGCACAGTAAGTCTCCCAACAAGGATGTGCTGTCGGTGGGGTTATCGGCGGAGTCAATGATCCCCGAGCAGGGGGGGGATCCTCCACTGAGAGGGGTCGTCTGCTCAAAATGGTTGCGCGCCGTGCGCGCTCTCGGCCACTGAAGGCAATCCGTGATGAACGGGGCCTCGGGCTGACGGTGGAGGGGGGCCGTGCGGCCACACCATGGGACGAATCTGATGAAGCCTCTGTGCTCACTGGGGCCTGCAGCGCTCGCAGTGAGACGGGCTTTGTCGGGGTACAGGCGGTGGCCTCGTCACGTGACGTCCGCGAGGGCCATGAAGGACGGGCTGCCACATTGGTATAGGGCTGCCTCTGTCCACGGGGTCGATGGAGATTTACTCCTCTTGCCCGGGAGCCCCTGTCGGCTCCCCACTCCGAAAAGCTGGATCCTCGGTGCTCGTGATGTCACACAGGGCACACAGATCCCCATAGAGGTCCACGTCAACATCCGCCAGAGCGAGGACCTCCTCCATCATTTCAAGCTCTTCGGGGTTGAGGGAATCCTCCTCGACTCTCTCCTCAATGACCTCCACGCAAGCCGCCACTTGCCCTGGCCTTCGCGCCAACCGTGCCGGGGCGTTGGCCTTCCAGATTGCCAACTTCTTTTCGTCTGTGCAATTGGCCACCAAATGCTCGAGACTGCCACATGCAAAACAGGGCCGCTCCCTCACCGCAGGTGCCGGTCGGGATCCTTGGGTCGCCGCCGTGCTGACGGTCACCGGGGCCGCTGTCACTGCCGAGTCGCCCCCGGCAGTCCCCGGCTCCCACGTGAGTGCCACCAACGCAGGCCTCCTCGGGGGCCATCTAGACCGCCCAGACGGGGTGCTGCGTGGTGGAACTTGCCGCTGTCGGTGTCCCATCTCCAACGCCACCTTACGGGCGATGGTGTCGTGGAGAACCGCGTCCTCCATCACCTTAGCCGTCTCAATTTCCGTGGCCACGGAACGAACCTTCAAGATGGCGGAGGTGTCGGACCGTCCGAGTCGACGTTGTTCATCTTCCCACTGCTCCGGGTGACTGGTGTCCAGCCCCAGGTCCGCCAACTTGGAACCCACTTGAACGCTGTGACGTAGTCCACCCCAAAAGAGCTCGAGAAGTTCCAGCTTGGTAACCTTGCCGCAACCCCGTACTACGTCCGCCACAAAGTTGACAGTCGCGGTTCGGGTGGTGATGCGGGTGTAGAAGGCACCGGTCTTCTCCTCCGATCGCTGCCTCGTTGAGAGTAGCTCCGCATCTGGAAAATGGCGAGGCGATCCGGGATCGCTCTTTTTGTGATCCGGAACGGGATCGATCCCGGGAGGGAAGTTTCTTACGGGATCGTTCCGGTTTCGGCGAGATTACACGATCGTAGAGGGTACGCTCCAGGTACGGGAACGATCTTGGAACGCTCCAGGTATGGGAACGATCCTGGAACGCTCCAGGTATGGGAACGATCCTGGAACGCTCCAGGTACGGGAACGATCTTGGAACGCTCTAGGTACAGGAACGATCCTGGAACGCTCCAAGTACGGGAACGATCTTGGGACGATCCAGGTACGGGACCGATCCCAGAACGCTCGAGGTACGGGAACGATCCTGGAACGCCGCAGGAACAGGAACGGTGGAAGGACAGGTGTGATATGCTCAAGATGTATGCAAGCATTCAAAGAAAGTGTATCATGCACCACACATAAAAAAGATAAACTTTCAGAACACAAGGCTAGAGGTAAAGGAGGCAACTTTTCAAATGTGTATATACAAATACAAAAAGAAAATACACCATACAATACACTAGGTACTTCATTTGTATGTGCTCGTAATGTTTCTTTTATCAGCTATCACTGAGTACTAAAGTCTTCTTCTTCCTCATCTATACTTCCCACTCCTACTGTGTTTTGGTGCTGAAGAATTTCTGTTAAAGTTGCAGGCCACTTGGCTGACTGCGCGAGCTTCACACGCGAGTGTAGCATATTCCATCTTTTTACTTGGGTAAAAATTCTTGAGTACTCCTTGCTCAAGGTATTTGGTACCTCAGTCTGCACGTCGAAAGTGCCAAAGTGAGTACTAGTTGAAAAAAAGGTGTACTCTAACCAAGCGAAAGTACCAAGGAAATGCATACTTACCACAGCTTGTGACTTTGTGGATGAGTTCTCATTTATCTCATACTCGATGGCCCAATCTTTTAAGCTTGGGCCAAGGAGTGCCTTTTCAACACACATTACAGCGAAAGTTAGAGTTTGGCGTGTGATACACCCATCGAAGTTTTGATCTTTCTTTCCGAACACCTTCTTCAAAATAGACCCAAATAGGTCGTTTCCACACTGGTCGACCTGGGGGTGTTCAGCTGAAGGTGCGCTCTTTCTCCACGACGCACCTGTGTGAGTAATAATAAAAGTGAGTATAAACCAAACGAACCATAGAAAGGACTAGAGAAAATAAAGATAGCTGGAATAGTTACATACTTTGTATGTACGGGGTTGTTATGTTATAGTTGTATACCCGGTCCTTGCCAACACCACTAAACGCCTCTGGGTAAGCTTGGATGGTCCCTGCAAATAGTTTTTGCTGTAGCTTGCTGCGCGAGTTCACCCTGACCGAGTTCTTGAGCTGTACATTCAACCCACCTCACTTTTTTACCACGCACTTCTTTTTATTTTTGCAAAAAGTTAAGTTAGGAGGCCTTACCGCTTTCTTGGTGAGATTCCAGCCGTGGCAGTCTTTTTCTTTTCCTTGTCCTTCCGTTTCCACGCTATACAATATCCTCATGCACTCACCGATAGTGGAGTCTCCAAAATAATAGCCCTCTGGACCATTTGCCATAGCGTAGCTTACCACTGCGCGAATATTTCCTTCCTGAGCACACCTTTCACCCACGCATGTTATACCAAAAACACTCTATTTCGCACAAGCATAGCACACGCACGCAGATAGACACTTATCGTGGCATAGGCATAACACAACAAACATACACAGATACACACATTTCAAGCACACGCACAGCACACACGCACAGCACACACGCACAACACACACACACAGATACACTCATATCCTAGCACAGGCATAGCACACGCACAGAGAGGTACACACATATCCTAGCATAGGCATAATAACACAATAGGCACACACATATACACACCTATTCTAGCACAAGCATAGCACACACACACAAAGAAAAACACATATCCTGGCATAGGCATAACAGGCCTACAGATACACACATATCCTAGCATAGGCAAAAGAGGTCTATGCTAGAATAGGAGTGTGCCTGTTGTGTTATGCTTATGCCAGGATATGTGTGAGCCTCTCTGTGCGTGTGCTATGCCTGTGCTAGGATATGAGTGTATCTCTCTGGGCGTGTGTTATGCCTGTGGTAGGATATATGTGTATCTGTTTGTGTGTGCTCTGTGTGTACGACACAAAGAGCACACGCAAACAGATACACACCTATCCTAGGACAGGCATAACACACGCCCACAGAGATACACACCTATCCTAGCACAGGCATAACACTCGCACACATATACACATATATCCTAGCAAAAACATAACACTCGCACAAACAGATACACATATATCCTCGCATACGCATAGCACACGCACACAGCTACACACATATCCTAGCATAAGCATAACACAACAGGCACACACATATTCTAGCACAAGCATAGCACGCGCAAAGATATACACAAATATCCTAGCACAAGCATATCACACGCACACAAAGCTACACACATATCCTAGCACAGGCATAACACTCGTACACAGAGAGCACACACAAACAGATACACACCTATCCTACCACACGCATAACACACGCCCACAGAGATACACACCTATCCTAGCACAGGTATAGCACACGCACAGAGAGGCTCACACATATCCTGGCAAAAACATAACACTCGCACAAACAGATACACACATATCCTGGCATACGCATATCACACGCACAGAGATACACACATATCCTAGCATAGGCATAACACTACAGGCACACACATATTCACACATATTCTAGCATAGGCACAGCACTCGTACAGAGATTCACATATATTCTAGCATAAGCATAGCACACCCACACAGACATACACATATCTTATTCCATGTTTTCTATTACATATGCTATGCCATGTGCTTTATGCCACAGGCAAAGGTTCTCTGTGCTTATTGCCCAAACATACCTGCTCGTATCTATTTCTGTGGGCAACCAGATACACATACATATCTCTATCAGTTTTATTGCCTCTACTAAGGGCATACACTTGTCACACACAAAGGGCATCTTGCATAAAAGAGTAGGGAAGGGGTAATCACTTACGTTTGAGGAAACTGTAGACGCCTTCAAGGAGGCCACCTCGACTTTCACATCATCCACAGACTTCTTTATATCTCTCAAAGCCTCTCCAATCGTTGTACTCAAGGTTTCCACTATGGCGGTCAAACTTTTATTCATTTGACGGAAGTTTGCTAATATTAAGTCGTGTTCGTGATCGAAGTTCAGATCTACCTCACCCTGGCGAAACTAAAAATGAATATAAAAATTGACCAGGTGCCATATATAAACACAAGTGATAATATTTGGCGCTCGATACAACACTCCAAGAAACCAAAATACTCTTTACATATACATATACATATTTCCCCCCCTAGTTGTTCAAGCCCACTTAGCCAAATGCCTCGCAAGTGTGTCGTGCAAATCTCTCGCAGTTGGTCTCTCATGGTATTCACCAAAACACTTGCTCACCACTTTCCCCCCACCGCCATATTCCTCTACACTTTCTCTAAACATTTTCACCTTCACGTGACCCTTATTCCCTTCCCACTGCTGGTGGGACATCAATATATCCACCATAACAAAACCAACAGCATACATGTCGGTGCATTTGTTTACCCGAGCACCTTGTCCTTCGAGCTCAGGTGCTAGCCAAAAACACTTTTTCAGAGAGATTTCTCTCTCTTTCACAGATTTTGTCGAAAATCTCGGTGGAGCGCACTCCACACGACACGACATACCAAAGTCAATTATTTTCACCACCACACCTCCATTTTGGCTCGCAGGGCACACGAGAATATTGTTCCCTTTTATGTCACCGTGCACAATTTCTCGTGCGTGGAGGTCCCTCACTGCCTTCACTAGTTGCATAGCGAGGCTATACTTCACTCCACGCGACACACCCCCTTTTTCACATAATCCCATAACGTGGTGATGCCTCGTTGACCAACCACCAAAAAAGGATATCGCTCATGGCCTCTAGAAGACATCCTTATTCCATAACCCACTAGTGGAAGAGTCGCACAGCACGCTTGCCCTGCGAGGAGGTGCATGAGCATCTCTTGCAAACAAAGCTGGAACTTCATGTTACCCTTTTGTTGAAAAAACTTTACCACTACATGTTCTGTTCCATTCAGCACACCGTCCAAATACACCCTTCCGAACCCTCCTTTCTTTACCCCAATATCACTCGCTCCAGTTCCAAGTGAGATATCCTTGGTCATATACCGAGGTATCATACACGTTGCTGCCCCGTCCTTAAGGACAGACTCACTCACACCGTGCTCACACTTCACAGCACTGTTGATCACACCGATCACAGTATTTTCCAACATATTACAACCACCACCACCAACCTCCACACCTGAACTCCATTTACTTGCTGCGTGCTCCTGTGTCATTGCCTCCTCACGTGGTGTACTACAAGCCTCTAACTTCACTTCCTTTTCTAGGGACTTCACTTTATTTTCTAGGGCAACTCTCTTTAGGTGCTTTCCTAATCTTCGTTTTCGGTTTCTTCGTGTGCACTTCGATAAACTACGACCCACTTTGCCTCCCTGTAGTTCAAACACACCCCGCTGTAACAGGCGTGCCCTTTGTACCGCATCTCAAGTGATATGTATATTCCACATGGGTTCCCTATATGTTAAGTACAACGTACCTCCATGTCTCCTGTTGCTCCACCTCCTCCATCGGTTTCCTCTTCCGCGCCTCCCGCCTGTTAAGCTCAAGTGCGATAAAACCGAGAGGTAGGTCGGTCACAAAAGCATGCGCTCATATAGCTTACACAGGTATACTGCTGAACCTATACCCTCTTCGTGGCGCAGCGGGAGACAAGTGGTCACAGACACATGAGTGTCAGACCTACTCTAACCCAAGATGCCATACATAACAGCAAGGCCAATACCTTGCTGCTTGCGGATCAAGGGCGCTCCAAACAAACCCACAGACCAAGGGTGCAGGCGCCTTCTTCTACTAGAGTAGAAAGCGTGACCACAGTGGTTCCTTCAATGGCACAGTCACCAGTGTGTGGCCAAGGGAGTTCGTTTTTGCTGTGCCCCACTAGGGTATACGTTCAACAGTACAGTCGTGAAAGCTATATGTCTTACTTGGCACTATACACGACTCCTCGCACTCCTGGTTCCTTCAATGGCACAGTCACCAATGTGTGGCCAAGGGAGTTCGTTTTTGCTGTGCCCCACTAGGCTAAACGTTCAACAGTACACTCTTGAAAGCTATATGTCTTACTTGGCATTAGACACGACTCCTCGCACTCCTAACATATGCACACAGCTTACCTCGGGGCAATGACGGGTGAGGCCTTCCTCAGCACCGTCTTCGTGATCCTCGCCACGTTGATCACGGTCTTCTTGATCCTCAAGATCACCGCCTCTTCCAGCCTAAAACACATACCACATATCTTAGCACACCTAAAACACTAAAACACATAACTTTAACGAGGAAGAGTAAGAAAGTGTACAAATGACTCATCTGCAAAGGACTCATATGACACCGATTAATATTTTATTTTTCTTTAACTGTGTGACCCGACTGTAGCTTTTGTCCATATTTACCTGTGCTGCTTGTACCTTCTTTTGTAAAAGCATCTGCTGATGCTTATACCACAATACTTCTTGTTCAGTCCAGTTACAGTACGGAGTTGGTTCTTCACCTTCACCACCACCGTCTTCACCTTCACCACCACCGTCAGCATTGTTGCCAATCCCACCCCCACCCTGTTCCTCCTCCATGTAATGTGCATCTTCTACATTTTCCTCCTCGTCCTCACCTCCTCCATGCATCTCCTCACCACCCTCTCCATCCGCAGTGTGGCATCCATCTTCCTCATCAGCTGGTGCCTCTCGAGCCTTTTCATCTTGTATCGACCTGACACCTCGAGTAGCTACCCCCGTGTAATATATAGGGTTCCTTTGGACGGGGGCGCGTCTATCTACGCTTGATCGAGCATATTGCTTGCTGTATCCTGTACTGGTTGCTTCTGCACTCCTACTTAGAGCTTGTCTTTTCCCGCTCCGATCTTGCGTCTCCCCTCTCCCCTTACTTCCTCTCTTGTTACCACTTGTAGTGTTCGTCATGAGAAGCTGTCTATGAGAAACAGATGCCATATGCTAACACTCTAAATTTTAAGACTTTAAAGTATCCTTGATATTTTCGCGCGTGAAATAAACCCTTATTCTGTTTTATGGTCAACGTCTTGTACTCAAAACGCTTCGAGTTTCGTTTAAACAACATAGTCTTTTTCAATCGATGTTCGAACGTTCGAATACACAACGCAAAACTTTCGTGGTCGCGCGACAAGCGATTGATGACATCGATCGACCTGCGCAGTCGGTAGTGCACGCCAAACTTTCGTGGTCGCGGTCGCGCGACCAGCGGTTTATGACATCGATCGACCGAGTACCCTTCGAAACGAATACCGAGTACGCGATACACCGTATGAATATCCCAACACGGGCAGAAGCTTCACGTTACACTCAAGGTGGTTTTTGTATTTTGTGAAGTCCCCTCCAAGTAAAAAAACATGAACAGTACCGGTCCAGCGAAGAGATAATTCCTAAATATTCCACATGCGACAACCCCCGCGCTTTCCGTGTCCTAACCCTTCTTGTGGAAACATATGTGCGACCAGGCGTGGGCTTCATTACCACCTCCGATCGACACTGTGTCGCAAAGTACACCCGGACTCCAATACACATGCAAGTCCCCCTACCCTACACAGCGACAGCTTGCATATTCGTGAAGACCTTGACGATTCTAACAATAATTTTGTCGTAGATCACACATTTCATAATAATAAGATCATAATAATAAGATATTCCAGCACATATCTTAGCACACGTACATAGATATACACATATCTTAGCACACGCACATACAGGTACACACATATCTTAACAAATATCCTAGCACAAGCTTAGCGCACGCACATATATACATATATTCTAGCACAGGCATAGCACAAGCACACGCTTAGTCATATATTCTAGCACAAGCATAGCACACGCACATAGGTATACACATATGTTAACACATATCTTAGCACACGCACAACTACCCACATATCTTAGCACATATCTTAGCACACGCACAGCTACCCACTTATTCCAGCACATATTTTAGCACACGCACAGCTACCCACATATTTCAGCACATATCTCATCACACGCACAGCTACCCACATATTTCAGCACATATCTTAGCACACGCGCAGATACCCACATATTTCAGCACACATATCTCAGCACACGCACGGGTACACACATATCTTAACACATATCCTAGCACAGGCTGAGCACACGCACCGATATACATATATAAGATATACGCATAACACTATATGCAAGTGACAAGGGCTCCACTTGTATATGCAAGTGGCGAAGGCTCCACTGCAAATGCAAGTGACAATATTACAGCACATATCTTAGCACACGCACAGATACCCACATATTCCAGCACATACCTTAGCACACGCACACAAATATACACGTATCTAAGCACACGCACAGGTACACGCATATCTTAACACATATCCTAGCACAAGCTTAGCACACGCACATATATACATATATTATAGCACAGGCATAGCCCAAGCACACGCTTAGTCATATATTCTAGCACAAGCATAGCACACGCACACAGGTACGCGCATATGTCAACACATATCTTAGCACACGCACAGCTACCCACATATCTTAGCACATATCTTAGCACACGCAGAGATACACACATATCTTAAGACATATCTTAGCACACTCACAGCTACACGCATTTCTTAAGTGTGTATCTATCTTTGTGCGTGTGCTATGTCTGTGTGAGAACTGGAAGTCGTGGTTGGGATATGGTTTCCAACTCTAATAAGAACAAGGCCTAATAAACATGGAATAGACAGAAAGCGAGAGTGAGTGAGAAAGAGAAAGAGAGAGAGAGAGGGGTGCTTACTTAATGCAGGGAGATAGTCACACTCAGGGAATATGCCGGTGTTCACAAGGCGCGCCACGAGCACGTTTCCCCAAAGGAGTCCCAACGCAAAGGGTTTCCCCAAAGGGGCAGCTGGGAGGCTCCCTTTACCAAGGAGGTCAATAAACATTTGCACATATCTTAGCACATATCTGAGCACACGCACAGCTACCCACATATTTCAGCACATATCTTAGCACACGCACAGATACCCACATATTTCAGCACACATATCTCAGCACACGCATAGATACACACATATCTTAACACCTATCCTAGCACAGGCTGAGCACACACACAGATATACATATATAAGATATACGCATAACACTATATGCAAGTGAGAAGGGCTCCACTGTATATGCAAGTGCGAAGGCTCCACTGCATATGCAAGTGACAATATTTCAGCACATATCTTAGCACACGCACAGATACCCACATATTCCAGCACATACCTTAGCACACGCACATAAATATACACGTATCTTAGCACACGCACAGGTACACACATATCTGAACGCATATCCTAGCACAAGCTTAGCACACGCACATATATACATATATTACAGCACAGGCATAGCACAAGCACACGGTTGGTCATATATTCTAGCACAAGCATAGCACACGCACACAGGTACGCGCATATGTCAACACATATCTTAGCACACGCACAGCTACCCACATATCTTAGCACATATCTCAGCACACGCACAGATACCCACATATCTTAACACATATCTTAGCACACGCACAGATACATGCATATTTTAACACATATCCTCGCACAGGCACAGATACCCACATCTTTCAGCACATATCTTAGGACACACAGAGATACCCACATATCTTAACACATATCCTGGCACAGGCTTTGCTCACGCACAGATATACATATATTCTAGCACAGCCATAGGACACGCACAGAGTTACTCATATATTTTAGCACAGGCATAGCACACGGACATAGGTACACACATAGCTTGACTCATATCTTAACACACACGCAGATACATACATATGTTAACACATATCTTATTAGCACACGCACAGATACACACATATTCCAGCACATATCTTAGCACACGCACAGATACCCACATATTTCAGGCAAGGTACGGTATCGGTTGCGCTAATATTCTGATAAATCGATTAATCAGAATATTAGTATCAATCAATAACTTTTTTTTGAATATCAGAATATTGACTATTGATTGATATATGAAGTCGAAAAATCAGAATCGATCAATACCATGCCTAAATAAATCGGTATCAATTGATCGTTGGCGTTGATTAATCACAATCGATTGATTGCTACATTGAAATCGCAGTATCGATATCAGAATTGGGTATTGATAATCGATCTCCCATGACACCTAAAAACGAATTGTATTGGGTCAATCCGGATCAGCATTGGATCGATCGCCGTTGTAGGCTGACCGTGTGCAGTACATATTTTATAAGGGGGCAGGGCTCCAGGCCTAGCTCTACTCAAACTCCAAATCGATCATGGGTATCGATGCCTGACCTCCTAAATCTTGCGAATATGTAATGTGACTTGCTACATACATAGCAGACTTGTATTTCTGCCAAACGGGAAAGATATATTGGCCGTACCCTGGAAACAAATTCATTGTAAACGTATTTGCTCTTCTTTGAACAAAAGTTTGAACTAGTATTTGTGGGAGTGTGTTCGCCTTGTACGTAGGCGAGCTCACAGTCAAGCAGGTGGAGGCATGGGTAAAGAACATCTATGAGAAGGACTGGAAGGTTGCACCCTCCAAGGATGCCACGGATGAGCCTAGTGCCAAGAGACCGAAAGGGATTGAGAAGGTCTCCCCGGTGGTATCTTTTTTCGGTGACTCTGACGATGAGGATGAACATCCTACGCCTGCTGCAAGTGCGGCGGGAGGTGCAGATGAGGGTGTAGATGAGTGGCTTGCATATATGGCGCTACCTGAGGCGAAAAAAATGTCGATGTGCTTAAGTGGTGGAAGAAAAACGAGTCTGAGCTTCCCGCGCTTTCTAGGATGGCGAGACATACAATTCTTGGGTGTCCCAGCCTCCACTGCAGGTGTGGAGCGAGCGTTCTCTGCTGTCACATTCATGCACTCAGATTTGAGAAAGAATTTAAGTGAGGGGACAATCCAACACTCCCTTATGGCTGCAATGAATTAGATATGTGAGAGAACTCTAGCTTGTCGTCGGGTGCCATAGATAAAGTGTGACCTCCTGGTCTGCCTGTGTAATTTTGTATTGATATTATTGATAGTATTGATAATCAGCAACTTTAACAGTGATATCAGTATTGATTGATAGCATAGTGTACTTAATCAAAATTGATTGATAGGGCCTTGGTAAAAATCAAAATTGATTGATTAGAATAGGTAATAAATCAGAATTGATTGATAGAGCAACCGGAAAAATCAGAATTGATCAACAGTACTTGGCAATATATCAGAATTGATCGATAACCTCTAGACCAACCGATACCGTACCTTGATTTCAGGACATATCTTAGCACACGCACAGGCTCAGCACACGCACAGATACCCACATATTTCAGGACATATCTTAGCACACTCACAGCTACACGCATTTCTTAATTGTGTATCTATCTTTGTGCGTGTGCTATGTCTGTGTGAGAAATGGAAGTCGTGGTTGGGATATGGTTTCCAACTCTAATAAGAACAAGGCCTAATAAACATGGAATAAACAGAAAGCCAGAGTGAGTGAGAAAGAGAAAGAGAGAGAGAGAGAGGGGTCCTTACTTAATGCAGGGAGATAGTCACACTCAGGGAATATGCCGGTGTTCACAAGGCGCGCCACCAGCACGTTTCCCCAAAGGAGTCCCAACGCAAAGGGTTTCCCCAAAGGGGCAGCTGGGAGGCTCCCTTTACCAAGGAGGTCAATAAACATTTGCACGTCGTTGGGAGTATCCACCACATCGACGGACTGGATGGTCAACCACCGTCTTTCCACCCCACGCGTCTTGAAGATGCCATGTGGTGTCAATCCACATAGCACCCTCAGTTGCTCCACAGCAACTGTGCCACCACCACCACAGTTTCATTCACTAAAAGCGCATAATGGAGCAGGTAGTTGTGCATGACATAATCAACGAAGGGGAGGGTGCCAGGAGGGTGACTGTGAAGCAAAGAAGCACCAGAGGGGGCCGCTAGCCTAGCCTGAAGTAAAAAGTTCAAGCACCGATAGAAAAAATGCAAGGGTTCGGGAACCAGCTGAAGGGCTAAGGAGAAAAGTGTGCCGATACAGGAGGTTGTGTATGAGACTAACCGGAAGCTTGTGCAACTGCCGTGCCGTAATGATGGCCTTCGGGAAGCAATCCTTCCAAAAGGCTCCGAGACCCAATCCGCCCCACGCCAAAACCATATGGGGTGGGGTTGGCGCCAAAGAAGTCAGGGATGGTCACCGACCCCTCCTCAGCATCCTCCACGTTCACAATGCCGAGGAGCAGAGCCTCAATGGTTGGGCCGTGCTCCCGGCGCGGCCAATGAAAAGGGCCTTGGCCACCAACCAGCTCGGCCAACTGTCTCTCCTGTAACCAGGAGTTAAGGCTAAGAAATTCCGGGGAGACCAAATCCCGAAATAACTGTGACTTCTGGGGTCACCACTCCCCAGAAGTCGCTGTAAGAGGTCGCAGCGGCCGAAATGGGCAAGAGAACGCGAGGAGCCATGCCGGCTGTAAAATTAAGCTAGGGAAAAGCGGGAATCCCAAGATCTGCTGATCAGAAATCTGAAACAAACAGAGGAAGCGTAAGCGAGGCCCATAACCTCATGAGAAACCCGAAATAAACTAGCTATATGAAGGTGGGAAAGAAGGCGGTACGACAGTTGCCACAGAGTGGCAGGCAGTTGAAGGACAAGGCGTGCGGATAATATTACCAAGTAAGGGTTGGCGGCTTGCGCCGCCAAGTTATTACGAAGGGAAGATTGTCTGAGAGTCAGGCGCAGGTCGCAGTGTCATCGTCATAACGCATGACACCGCGACCGCGACACTGCGATGCTAAAGGTGAGTGCTACGAGGAGTCACTACTGTAATACTAGATACTACTATAGGGTACCTAATATTGTACTCTCCATGAAAGTCAGTGTGTGTGTGAGCACTAGGTGTATACTACAATGTATACAACTGTTACACCTCTGTAATATATCTCACCCGAGTACATGAAATGCTGGAAACTACACAGTGACAGCGGGGAGAACGCTCCCGGCGGATAAAGAACGAACTCAATAATAGATAACATACGGGAATAAATACCCGGACAGACACAAGCAGAGTCACCGAGGATGACATACTGGATATGACACGTGACAGTACGAACATGTCACGGCGTCATTTCCCGCACACCACCTCATCAGAGGTGGCTCTACAGCTTGTGAATGTCACCACCCTAGCTACTAGAATGTACATCTAATGAGAATGTTAAAGTCTAGTGGCTAGCAGATCACAAGTGTAAAGAAAGTAACAAAGGATGCTGGATAAACCCTCAGCTAGCAGCTCAAGCTCATACGGAGACATTTCTAAGGTAAATTCCTGCCGGCTAGTGGTCAGCAGCTAGAATTCGTGCCGCCTGTCTGTCTGCGGAAACAGATGAAAGAAAGAAATTATCAGCTGCCTGTCGGTTTAGCAAAGATAAGTCAAGCCACGATCCCGCGGTCTCTGCGTCTTAAGGATAACAATTTGGCTTTTGAGATTGAATGCTGCCCGCTAGTGGTCAAAAGACATGTTCCAAATTCATCGGAGTAAAGAAGATTCCCGCTCCAGCTAGTGGTCGAAACACGGAAGTAAAAGCTCTGCCTGTCCGTTTAGAAATTATGATGAACCAGAAGAATAACCCCCATATGAGTCGCTGCTAGCACCAGACTCAGAGTCACAGTGGCTGTCAGAAATGTAATCGGAGTGCTCATCCTCGTCCTCGTAAGCACCACCAGAGTCGTGCTCCTCGTGATCGTCGGAGTGTGATTCGTAAGCCATATCGCAGTTGCCATCATTCAAAGTTGGCGGAAAAAATTCAGCTTCTGAAGCATCTAAAAGGCCGCCATAAGATTCCGCCTGGAAACCTGTGTCCAGCTCGGCATCTTGTTCCAACTGAGATGAAGAAAAATGCGGAAAGGCCAAGGGGCCACCATACTCCACCTCATAGTCGTCATCAGACTCATCGTAATACCCAAGAGGGTACTCCGACTCATCTTCACTCCCATCATCCTCAAAAACTGTGTGGACGTCCTGGGCAATAGATGCGGAACGCACGGAATGAAAACGATGGCGCCCCGCACGAACAGGAGGGGCCTGTCGCGGGAGCCTGCGCGAACTGGATGGCCCAGTCGCGGGTCTTGTGGTAGTTACTTGTGTCGAAACAGATCTGGCGGAAAGCAACGCCAGCGCATCGCCAACGCCCACATCACAAAGAGATACAGCTGGAGTCAAGGAAACCTCGGACGCAGCACCACCAACTGCTGAGTCCCCTGAAACAACTAGCTCTAGAATAATCGGCTCCAAAACAATCTCAGGTCGCGGTAAATCCTGCGGGGCACTCCTAAAATGAGCGAGCGCCCTAGCTTGGGCTTGGCACAAAGAAATGAGCTGAGCGCGCTTGAGAAATTCCACTTTGTCCAACCTCTCATCACAAGATAACAAAAGAGCTCGAAGCTCCTCATCGGGCAAAACATCTGCGAGAGCCATTGCGGAAAAATAATCTGAAGAGAAAGCAAACGCGCGAAAAGAATGCCGATACCACTCCGCCGTAATTCCCAAAACTGCCGTAGTGTCCAAGCGAAAGCGAGAATCAAATTTCGAACACCGCAAGAGGGAAGGGTGAGCTCAAAATAAAGATAGAGCGATAACGAAATAAAATTCCACGCTAAATACGAATTACGCGAAGCGTAACTGGGACCATAACCTGCTGGACGCAGCACAGCAGCCTAGGGGAGAACGCTCCCGGCGGATAAAGAACGAACTCAATAACAGATAACATACGGGAATAAATACCCGGACAGACACAAGCAGAGTCACCGAGGATGACATACTGGATATGACACGTGACAGTACGAACATGTCACGGCGTCATTTCCCGCATGAAATGGAATTTGACATTTTTCATGTTGGTATGTGAAGATATATATATGGTCAATATTTGGTACATTGGGTTTTGCTGATTAAAACCCTTGACAAATAGACCAAACCCTAATGTGAATATATAGGTGTATCAACAGTTAAGTGCAATCACTTAAGTGATAACTTGTCAGTAACCTATCATCTACTTGGGCATATGGCGGTGCACTTAAAGAGTATCAAAGTGATATCTTTAGATTCCAAGTAAATCAGAACAAAGCTCGATATCAGAGCAGTGTCTTGTAATACCTCTATCAGTTGTCAATATAATTACTGATATGAGAGAGTTACATGCATTTGAACTGATCAGAATTGTATCAATTGTCAGAATGCAATATAGAAGTTGGTGTTGCTCCAGCGATAGTAAAGGTATGGACAGTGTTCAGCAGTTACCAGCTGCATTATGAACACTGTATACTGCCTTCGGGTCTGGAGATATTCTCCATCCAGCCCTACAACATGTGGTTTTATCCTGTTTACCATAACTATCGCCATCACCGACATCCAACACGCACATGTGTTTGTTGGATGGTATCTACATTATCATACACATGGTCGATATTATAGTTGATCATTTCACTTACTGAATCAGTGAATGTCAATATAGTGTCAGTGATTGTGCATTATGCAGGTACTTGCTGATTTAGTACACTTAAGCAAATTGATAGTGATTTACCATACAAGATAATCTGTATACCACTGGACAGCATGTGGCTAGTATGATGCATATCAATTTGGTTAGTAAGTTGTAATCCGGCATATCTCATCATGATGAATGACGAGTTGATTGATATATACATATATTTCACAAATGGCTCCGGTGAGTATTCCATCTTTGATCAACAATAGAACAATTATTCCATCCCAAATCCTACGTCAGGAATAATTGAGCTAATTACTGTCTTTATGACCAAGATTGGCACCTTATACCAACTGGATTCATTTATAGCCTATACTTGCACAGCAGGTATGCTATATGGTATATTGATGCAACATCTAGTATGTGTGTAAGATGTGCAGATTTACAATGTAACATAGTTGTATTGCTTGATCAACCCCCGGTTCCATAGGGTACAAACCTATGGTCGGTTAGGCGCGGACAGACAATCACCAAATCGATCGACAGAACTACATGGTGATTTCAAGATAAGTCCTTACTTTTTAATCTTGCAATACTTTCATGATACACTGTTAATATATGCATATGTATGCCAACCGTTATCGTGATCAAGTTGGATATGCATATGTGTGCATGTATGCCAAACATTTGTGACCAAATTATAACAGTATGCATGGTGCACAAGTTACAGTATAATGGCAAGTTATAGTGTGTGATAATATTGATGACTTGTGGTTAGTGGTACAAGTGTATTAACTTATCACTTACTGTCAGCATGTGTTATAATAGTGGAATTGTGCTGCATGGTGTATACCATAGTAAGTGTGTGAAATGATAGTGCACACTATTATTATACAACATATGTGTGTATACTGTTGATTGGTATAATACACATATGACTACGCAGCATAAATGTTCATCTGATGTTAAATTGTGCGTCCGAATGCAAATATTGTATGTACATCTGCGAGTATTTGAACGAACATCATGTTTGCATGCTATGTGCGCGCGCAACACATATTGTATGACGCGCTGCATGTTGATGCATCAACGCGCGCAACACATATTGTATGACGCGCTGCATGTAGATGCATCACGGATTATGCGCCCTCTATCGCGCGTTCCCTGCATAAGATGAAATCATAGCAGGTGCGCATCGCCTGGCGAGGTAAATCATCGTATGTGCGCGCGATGAGCGATTCGTGCAAATCATCTGCAAATAACGAATCATATGCATGCGCTGCACTGAACGATTAGTGCGGATAGCGAACATCGTTGTCGCCGGTGTATGTCGCATGGTACGGGAATGCCATCGCGCGTAACGAAACTCCGTGCGTCCTGCCGCAGTTGATACGAATCATACATACCGATGATGATTTTTCGTTTGCGCGTCCGTATGTCGCATATCGTCATAGGTCGTACCAACCCTGCGAAATGCTGGCAGCATGTATGTGCGATCCGTACGCAGTGCGCACACCTTGGCGCTGATTATTTGCTGACGATGTTACTGCGAATGCTATCAGCTGCGAATGCGTTCGCGATGATGATTCCTCGCGCACTCCGTTTGCTGACGATATTACAGCGAATGCTGTTATTCGCTTGTAGATATTCGATATATTCGTATATGTGCGAGCCCTGTCGCCGGTATGTATGCGCGAACCTGTCACACACACAGTATACAATCTATATACAATATATCTATTGCTGCACACTCGTATGTCCTCGTTCGTCGCGTGGACGGAGAATAACCATTGTCAAGGTTGATATACAACCTTTCAGACTATGCGGCTGCTATTGAACTGTAGCAACGCGCAACAATATTTGGTGGGGTATGAGTGCAGTCTCCGGTGTCCAGAAGTATCTGCTTGAGCGCAATGCTCCTCATATACCAATGCCCTCACGCTTCATAAGCGTTACCACCATCGGGTTGTGAACCCGAGGGCATCGGGTGAACTAACAGTATCGGCTGGTCGAATTAGCCTGTTGATACTCGCATGATGTCCAGTTCATGCTTGAAGCGAAGACGCGTCCTCTCAGAACAGTTTGTTCTTCAAGAACTTGTCTTGCTTCGCCATCGAGATGCCGTACTCGGCCTCTCGATGACAATTGTCACTCCTGGTGAGTGGATGACAAATATTATGACTGTACATGTCATAGTCGACCGTACTGACAATACTCGACGAATGTATGTCATTATAACATATGACATGACATGACATGACATGACATGACATGACATGACATGACATGACATGGTATGACATGTATGACAGGTATGACACGTATGCCATGTATGCCACATATGTCATCGGTCATATCCCTGACAAGGCACCTCCGCTCGGGACCACTGACCGACCTTTATGATTCAGCACCCAAGGCAAATTACCTTACCTTACTTACCGCACTTCAATGAGCAGCAGCGGCAAAGCTCGAATCGCAACGCGCGGCGATGATAGAGGCTCGATCAGAAAATATTATGCACACAACTTTTAAAACAAAAACAATTATACCGATAATTCAATATCTTTATTTCATAAGTAAGACAAAAGTTTAAACACGGCCAGGATTACGAATTCGCCAAAACGGCGTGTGCAATTAGGAGCTTTTGGTCCTCGTCTTATCGAAGCCGCCTGCGTAGATATAGCGGAGACTTCACCAAGCTCAAAACATGCATGTGGGAAGTGTGAAAACTAATAGCTAGGAATTGGGAGCCAATATCGGACAATTGAACTCTAACCAGTTCCAAGATACTTTGTGCGCACTCCGGTAATGTTCATCCCCATAGCAATGGTATGCGATCTGCAAACCAAAATGTGTTTATCCCGATGTGGTGGAGAGATTCTACAAATCAATAATTTGGGTCTTTCACACTTGTTCCCAACTTACGATATGCCAGTGGACTGATTGACTCCTCGAGCGAATATGGGGAGGGTGTACACGGAGAAAGAGACTTAATGTGTATGTTGAGTTGGTGGACGGACGGTGCGATACAGCTCTACCTTAACAACTCGAGCATAGCTTATGAAACAATGCTTTTCACTACTGTCAATACTCGTTGCATCTGTGTAGTTCAAGCATCAAGCATCGTTGTAGTGAGATGAATATTTTGTCACTGACTATTCATCTGTAAGAGCTTACCAACAAATAATAACGAAGCGAGCTATAAAAATTCTGGATTTCTCATATCGCTTCTCTTACATTTCTTTTTGCATCTTCCGCCAACAACTTCGAAAGACAGATAGGTTTTGCGAACGCCTTCGGGAAAACGTGAGATAAACTACCACGGTGCGCCTGGTCCGTTGACTGAGCGTTGCAAGAGCTGAGAAGATACAGGCAAGTTGTGCCAAAGTTCTTCAGGGAAAATAAAGGTAATTGTGCTCCAGGGGTTCCGGATCTTATAGCCACTATGCTGCTTTACCAGCTGTAGCCAAGCCGAGATCTTCGTTTTCATGCAAGTGATCTGTGGAACCCTTCACCAACCCTCTCCATCGACCTTCTTCCTTCACAAGAACGAAAATCGCGGTGTAGCCGCAAGCAAGTTCGCTGCTGTCCTCCGCCTGCATAAGGAACTCGAAGCAGCCAACGACGGGTCCTCCGTGGCTGCACAATACAACTGTCTCGCCAGGGTATTTCTCCTCGCACAGCTCGGCGAAAGCCCCCATTCGTCTCCGCAGATCTCCTTCGGTTTCCGTCTTGTGCCAGGTATGTGTAAGGCTATCTGCGGAAATAGTCGGAATGTATCCATTTCCATCGTGGACGACATCGCCGAACAACGCGTGCAGTTGATGCGCCGAGTGATACAAACTTCCGGCGGGCTTCAATGCGCACGGATGTAATTGACTTTCCACCACAGGGACACCCAGGCGGCAGTGTGGGGGACCTCCCCATTTTGCGTTGGCGCCAGGCACTGCCCATGCTCTATACCAGTGCTCGCAGATGGTCTCCACTAAGGCAGGCTCAATCGCGATCTTATCTTGGTGATCGAGGGAAGCTGCTGCTAAGGTCGCTGTCTCTACACAGCGAATGAGGGGAGAACTGAAGACTTGGGTTACGGGTGGTAGTAAGTGAGCGTGCAACAACTGTTTGATCGCGATACCGGCTCTAGTTGCCATATGCTTTCCTTGCTCTGTCAAAGGTGGATCCCATGGTCGTTGAGATGTCGCTACCCACCCTTGCTGGACATAATCTAAACGCTCCCCGTGTCTTACGAGGACCACGGGCATACTGGCGTCCACGGACTTCTTCTGATACAATTAGCAGTGCAACACAGTATTGAGAATACAATGTTAAAATATCGGGAGGCAAAAGGGCAGGCGACGTCGTTCGTGGCTCTTGAAATTCTCAGTGAAATGTCTGACAGGTTTATGATAAACGTGCCAAAGTTACTGGTCACGTTTGGGTGAACCGCAAGACTAAGTTTCGGTATATCTTTCAGCAAATGGGAGGCTTGTATTGTTGTAAATAACCGAGAAATATACGCGGAATGATCCCGAAATATTCACAACACAATGATTTTCGAGTCACCAGCGTAGGGAAGAGGCTGCAGTTGTGAGTGCACCTCGTCATGCGATAGAGCTCTATTGTATTAGGAAGAACGCTTTTCCTCTGTGACAGTCCAATGTTTTATTAGAGCTCTCGTCTGTCGTGTGACAGTTGCACATAACAACAGATACAGTCGAGTGCAACTGTCTCAGAATTGAGAATTCTCACAGAGACACAGAACAGAGAATTGCAAATTTGCAATCGTCAATAAAAGTTAAAAATCGGTTACATCGTGCCAGTGCCGTCCGATCGCAAAATAACGTCAAATATTCGGTCGCAGCTCGCAGGCCCTGGCACTGCGGTGGAGATCTCTAGATCGACTGGCCTAGTATTTAACCGATCCGAAGGCTCTGGCCCCAGAGTGTACTGTACACGCCATCGCCAGCGCCATCGCCAGATCCCGCCATTCGCATTCGGCAATGCGACGCGACACGACGCGCGCGACGCGCCAACGCCATCCGATCGTCATCAGGCCTACGAAATTTAAAAAGTTTCTACTTGAGAAGTTGCGAACTTTCGCCGCGCGTATTCAACATTTCTGTTCATCTGTCCCTGTCGATAAGCATTAGCATAAAGCAATGTAAGCACGCACATTCTCCAATGCAACCCTGAGAGCTTAACCTTATGAACGTGTGTGCGCGCTGGACGTACTAAACGCTCAAGACTTACCGCGCGATCCGAATACGTCATATTGTTTCCATTGGATGAAACAATTTTAGAGGTCTGCCGGAGGACTTTTGTGTCAAAAGAGGTCGGTCTCCGGACCAAGGCAGCCAACATAATATTGTTACGAAGCGCACTCCGGAGGGCAAACCCTTCCCCACGCACCGGCTTTCATTTTCGTAAGATGGCGACGGCAGCTTCTTTGAATGGTTCCACTCCACGTGGGGCATTCATTGTATTTGAGGGCATCGATCGCTGCGGCAAAACCACTCAGGTGCAGCAGCTTGTAGAACATCTGACAGGTACAGGTCTGAAGGTTGAGCATTGGCGGTTTCCAGATCGCACCACAAGCATAGGCAAGATGATCAACGAATATCTCACAGACACCAGTGTTGAGTTGAACGATGCTGCAGTTCATCTGTTGTTTTCGGCTAATCGCTGGGAAAAGAGGTATTCACATCTGCCTGTTAATTGATCGCCCCATCGCATAGCGTGCAGGATCTCACGGCCCTTTCCTGCCTTGAGCTCCTTCGTCAAGTTGAAGCAAGTTTACAGTTAATGTGACGGAGGAGGCGAAGAGGTTCGATGTTCAGCTGACTGACTCCGGCTGCATCTATCCCACAGCGCTCTGATGGAGGATAAGCTCAAGCAAGGGGTCACCCTAGTTGTGGATCGATATTCATATTCTGGAGTTTCCTTTACAGCCGCCAAGCAGATTCCGGGGCTCGATTTGGCTTGGCTCAAAGTATGTCTCCAACACAAATTCTCCTTCTTCCCTTCTTTCACTTCGCTGTTTCCGGATCATATTATGTGTTCCACTTAAGTTGTCGTCAGTGACAAGTCGGAGCTATTGATCGTTTTGGGTGTCTTAATTATGTGCAGGCCCCAGAGAAAGGTCTCCTTCGCCCCGATGCAGTGTTTTATTTGCAAATACCAGGTATCCTCCCTTGCGTGTGCAGCTAAGCGAATACGTTTGTCTGCTGTGTGTTTGAACTTGTGCGTTTCCCTCTGTTAGGAGTGCAAATCTGAATCTCTCTCATTGCAGTGAGCTCCAGGCAAGCTTCGGCTTCTATCCGATTCCTTGTGCCAAAAACCTGAGGTGTGTGTACGCCAAGTGGCCTTAAGAAACAGATTCTATCGTACTGGTTTCTAACTCAAGAAGGATATCCTCTGCAGTGGAAACCGCATCCCAACGGGGGGGCTATGGAGAGGAACGATATGAAAAGGTCGATCTTCAGCAAAAGGTGCGGAGGATTTTGGATGGTTGCATGCTCACCTAACATGTTGCACCTTAGAATATTTACTTCGTTCTTCCGTGGCCCGAGTCCTTCTTTGTTCCTTATCTGTACTATGATTGGACGTCTTGTTCTGTCCAGGTTGCGTCAAACTTTATCGCTCTTCAGGATGACACCTGGCAAATGATCGATGCCACTCGGTCAATTGCAGAAGTGCAGGAAGAAGTAAGTATCCTGTTGCCCTGAAAGACTCCAAACTTTGCTGCAGTTATTCCTCTCGCCGTTTGAAAGGGACCAATTTCCTATTGCTCTTTGGATGAGATGAAATGAGGAGCTGCTATTTTGGGGGGCGGGGGGTTCTCTTGTTTGTCTGGTGCTCAGGTGCAGATGCATGCGAAGGAGGTTATTAAGAAGTGTGAGGGTGGTGCAGCCTTCACCCATCTTTGGTGAAGCGAAAATTATTAGACTAAGGAGTCAAGGAGCAACAGTGTAAAACTGCTCTGAGATATTCAACACTGAATAATTATGCACGTCTGCGGAGGCACTTTGCATACCAGCGAGGCGACCACAAATAGAGGCTGTAGTGTTTATTGCGAGACTAATATTGAGGTTCACGTCATTTAAGGTCAGGTGTATGACTTGAAGTGTATGTGCATAAAGAGGATAGTGTTCACAAAAAGTGGGTGGTCTGGTAGTATGATCTCTTTGTGCTTTTTGAGAACCGTGGTCTTGATTTGGCAACTTAATTTTTTCGGAGAGAGGGCCTAAATTGTTAAACTATTTCGTCATGCTAAAAAGTCCGCAGTTTGGAATCTTGGTTCAAGATGTTTCGGATGCGTTGTATATGATTCCTTGCAAACGAATGAGGAATTGATGAGAATTTGCAACTTCCTCATGATGAAACCTGATACTGCTTAAGCTTAGTAATATGCTGTAGTCTTACAACTCTGATATTCTGATAATCAAACACTTCATAATCCAACGCACGTGACGTCTAGAAGAAAACTATATTGGGGTTTTTTTCTGTCGATCTCTTTTTAAGCTACTAGAGACCTACAGCAGAGAAAGGCAATGCCACTACTTTCAAGCGACGTCTGCATGTAGTCATCGCTATTATCTCTGGCCGAGCACGTACCAATGACAGGTATTACGCATGTCCGTACAGACCGTTACTTAAACCCAATATTGTCAAGTGGTGTTTGCGATCTAATCTTAAAAATTACACGTACACACAAAGCACGATCTTCTACTTATTGCCCGTTACAATTACCGATCACGACTTATTGCCCGTGCTTTCACGCACAGACTTTAATGCTCAGTTCATGTGTGACACATAGCTAAGGTAAACCATTGCCGTTGAAGTTTGAACATCAATGCTTACTTTTGCCTTGTCGCGTGATGCCTGCACACACTAACGCAAAAAACTTGTCAGTACTGATGCAAAATCCTTTGCAGATTTTCTTTTGAAAACATCTTCTATTCCATCACAAGACCACGCACCTTGAAATGAAGAGTTCCGCGATTCCCAATGGGCTCTCTAATTCTGCGGTTACTTGAGACACACGAAGCAATAATTCAACCTGCAAATTATGGACAGCTTATAGAGCTAAATAACCCCGGACCGCTTAGATCACATTTCCGTGGCATGGTCGGCGAAGACCGAGGAAAGATTCTGCCAGGGACAAGCCCCAGTCGCGCTGCTACTTCATGGATGAAGCTGTAAAATTTCAACAAAGCGTGTCCCACCAGGGACAGGGCCCAGTCGCGCGGGAATATAATCAAAATAATAACTAGCAAAAAAAGATAACAGGCGGGTGAGGTAATATCATTAGCTCTTGATCCTCTTGTCCATCACCGTTTCTCGTAAGGCTCGACTGCTTTATCCCCAGCGGTTTCAGTAGTTGTTGCGTCATTCGACGCATATTTCACACATTCGACGCTTATTTCCCCATGGTATAACGTTGCAGTTTTGGGGGCAGTTCTGATAGGGGGTGATTCCCCTTACTCTTTTACTGGGCGAGTGGCTTAAGGCTCGTCGCGGAGTGGAATGCCGCACGTCGCGGTATGGTGCTGGTGGACGACTTCGATTTCGACCACTCATGATGGGTATTTTATGTCTCTCTCGCGCTTGTTGTATCGCTGTTATTTATGTCTTGGTGCGGCATGTGGACGGGAGTAGCGCCGGGCTTGAGCCTGCCTCTTTGCCCGGGACGGCTTGCACTCTCTGGGCCTTGCCCCTGTAGATGGCACAAACAGTTTATCTATCCGTTGATGTCTAGCTGGATTTATTACACATCGCTTAGTCATGGTGTCAAACCATATTGGTAAAAGAACATCGATGAATATTGATTGATGCTACCATAGTGCATATCTATTTACTTCGGCTTTCGCTGCCTAGTAAGGTGTTTAAAATTGTGTTACATCAAGGTAGACCATGTTTATTCTGACGTGTCAATACCATGTACACTGATACTAGAAACATCCTCTGCTTTTCCAAAGAAAATCACAATTGCAGTCAGATTGTCTGTTGAGCCCCTGTAAACCAAGCTACCCCGCAAACATGCGTCCCAATCATCCCCATCCCACTTCCTCTTTGGGCCGCACTACACGTGGGTGCTTCTTAAGGCGCCCGCAACAACCAATGTGATCCCAGAGAAATACCATCATGATTCACCAAGTCAATATATCCTTAGAAGTGACTTGCTGGGCTAAGCAAATGACAACCCTATATGCGATAGATGCACACGCCCTTGCACGCCAGGCGCCATAGTACACACAAACACACCAAGGTGCAAGCCTCAGGAGTTGCCTCCATCATAGAAACCATACTGCATTGCCTAAGCTCATAATTGATGGGTTCACCAATATATGAAAGTCGTCACGCTCCGCAGCCACGTGCGCTACCGCCATCATGTGTCATCAGCATGCACATTCATGAGATGGTTCAAAGCGATCTGCACACATTTTCGGCGGCGCGAAGACAAACCTATCAAATGCCGCCTTCAGAAGGGCCTTCTTTGCCCCACTGGCATCATCCGTTATTCGGTGACCGATAACGACATCGACAGCTTCCTGCAAGGTGACTTTAACCACATCAATACCATCCGACATGCAGATTTAAATTTGAGTCCTCTTGTCGGCCCAAGAGCGAGCCCATCAGTGCTCCGCCTAACGGCGATCCGTGTGAAAAAGGAAAACCATGGTATAGGGCCCTGCGTGAACCGTAGCTGTGGAAGCGCTCCCTGTGAGGAGAAGTTGTGGGAGCGGCCTCTGTTGGGAGGAGCCACGGCAGTGTTCTCTTGCGAGGAGAGGCCCTGGCAATGATGTGCGTGTTACAAACACAAGCTCGCATGTCCACGATGCCAACATTTTCAGACTCAAGGGGTTGCTTGTTTGGTAAGCAAAGGTCGCTCCACGGTATAGGGCATGCCTGTTCCGTAAGGACGTCCCATACACCATCGCATGCGAGGACCATGAACGCGTCCTCGTCATCAAGCTTGCACACTTCGATCTGATCGGGCGGACAACGTTCCCCCTTCTCCTCATGTATTGGGAATTGAGAGCGAGCATCAAGAAATACACAAACAATTTCACAAAAAACTTTCGTCACGAAAACTTTCACTACGAAAACTTTCATTACAACAAGTTATTTACTTGTCCCTTCCCGCCGCGAAACGCCACAAAATCCAGCCAATCATTTCACAACAGCGGAAATGATTTTGCCTTTCTCACCAAGCAGAAACACATTGGCCAAAGCACACTTCAAGCGAATTCCAGGAAAAGCATAACTGCATTTTTGCTCAGGAGGTCACCTTCCCTGTGCTAGATGAGTTGATTGCTCTCTTGGGAGCTCATTTGAGTCTTACGAAATCACTAGAAAAGGAACAGAGATGCACGAGGTTGGGCGGGCAGGGCACAAAAGAAACTAAGCTCCAGAGGCTCCGACTGCCGCGGATCCTAAGGACCGCCCTCATCCCATCTCGACCGTCATGCTGCCTCGATCTGCCCGTACATGGGTGTCGCCGGCTGTAATCTCTGAAGAAACCACCAAAAAATCTAACACCTTACATTTGTCTCAACCAAGAATAATCCCATTTGCCATGTCTCAGAGATTCCTGCGCTGCACTGTCTCCGAGGCTGCAGCTGCAAGCGAGTGCTCCGTTGGCCTCATCGTCCTTGTTTCTGTACCCCGTCCAGCCAACCAAAATATCTCCACATGCGCTCGGTTGCTACCGCTGTCGGATCAATGTACCCATGAATGGCGGATGACAACTATGCCCAACCACCGACAAAGCACACCCTCTCACGGAGTGCCCAAGCTGCCCGTGTACCAAAAGCTGCACCCTCCCGAGTGCTGCGTCCTGCAAAATGCCTTCCTTCAAGCCCCGCAGGGGATGCTTCAGCCAGATGTCCCCAAGAAACTCCGGCCAATCAGTGCGGCCCTCTCAAGGGAGCCGCTGACAGCTGGCAGTGGGCTCCACTGGGCCCCGGCGCAACGCCCACACCTCCCAGAGCTCAAAGCAGTCCCTTCACCGCTGCAAATGGGATCACCACCCGGCGCTTTGTCCGCACCTGCTGCCTCCCCTTCTCTCTCCGGAGCTCGAAGGTGACGTGCTGGTGGGAGAGCGCCGCAACTGCTGCTGCCGGCCGGCCGCCGTCTCGGGCCGGCCAAACGTGCAGAATGCGACCACCGTGCTGACGCACGCCCTCAGCAGGCACTGGCTCTCCCGCCTTTCGCCCCAAAAGTGGTGGGGCACCACCTCATGCACGCCTCCGCCAATGGCCGAGTCTGCTCGGTCGCCTGCCGCCCCGCCTCCGCCAGGGCGCGCCTTTAAGTATCCTCACCACCGCCCAGACCTTGGCCGGCCCGCTCTACGCGAGGCTTTCGTGGCAGTTCTCAAGGACCGAGAGACTGCACTTCCCCATGCCGCAACTGCTGCCCCCCGCAGCAATGACCCGGTGTACACGACCGTGCGCGTCGTCCTCTTCCCAGTGCACCTCCAACCGCATGCCCACACGGTAGCGGGCCACCAGTGGAGTCCATGTCCAACGCCCCTACAAGAAATAGCCGGCGGCCCAGAATGCAAAACATCCCACCTGGAGGGTCCAACCAACTCCGACCCGCCCAATTTGTAGGAGTGAAACGGTATCGCTTCCGTGGCATTGACGCCACCTCGGAGGCGAGATACCACAGTTGCCTTGGCCACTGAGGTGCTACCACTATCTCCGCGGCGCCTCCTCCCCGCAGCTTCCGCGCCCAGGCGACTGGGAGGGAAAAGGTCCCGCGTCCATGTGTCACCACCATCGCCATGGCGCCCCCTTCCCGCGGCTTCCGCACCATCTGCTCAAGTAATCCCTAGCTTGGGTTCACCCAGATGTTGTCCCTCTGCCAGCGGTGCGCCAGCGAGCTGATTCCATATCACCGCGGATCTTGTCACTGGGAGCAGTCCCTAGGCAGCCGGGCGGTTATGTCGGAGGTGAAGCGGTCCACCGTGTGCTCCTCCTACTGTTCCTGCGCCCACTCCAATCGGCGGTGTGGTACAACCGCCAATCGTCCAGGTCCTGGTCTCGTGAGTGCTGATCACCTGGCCCACTCGTTCGCCTCGCTGCGGGTGCACATAGCGGCGAGCTCGATGTTGTGCGGGTCGAGGAGCAGCCACAGCCGCTGACTGCGCCGCATCAGCGCCGGGTCCCGAGAAGTGAAGTGCGCCAACATGTAAACTACTGCCTGGTTGATGTACCGCAACAACACTGTCCGAGCCCGCAGATACCGCGGGGATGTCTGCACCGTGTGTGTGACGCAGGTCTGCACCGTGCGTGTGCAGGCTTCGAGCTCAATTTAGGTCCTTGACGTAGCATCTGAGCTTGTCGAGGCTCCAGATGGCCGCCGCCGATTCTCGCAGATTGAGGACTCGCCCCCCATGCGCCCCCCCCGTCTCTTGCTGGTGCAGAGACCAGGCAACCGTCCATGAAGGGCAGCACTTTGGTTCCCGTCATATGAGCTGGCTTCCCCAGCCCCCTATGTCGCCGGCTGACCAGCCAGCGGTGTCGGCTGATCCCCTGGCGCAGCTTCGGCCGTGCCGCTCGGTCTCTCGAGGCTTATGGAGCCCGGATGCACTCCACTAGCACCCGCATCACCTTGTCAAAGATACAACACGAGTCATTCCACCCGAATGGCATTGCCGTACACTGCATCAGGTCTCCCCGCATGTCCAACTGCGCGTACTTCTGGTAGGCCGGGTGGATTCACGTGGTGCCCATCCTTCAGATCGAAGGAGAACATGTGGTCGTGGTTCCTCGTCAGGCTTCAGAATGATTGCCTCGGAAATACTTCAGGTTATTTAGAAGAAAATCACAGCCCCGGTCGCCGCCAGTAGAGGGGGGCACGACCGATCGGGCCGAAAGTGTGTAGGGTCACAGTGTCAGCCCGATCTGTATCTGATTGCTCCCGCGTAACGGTAGTTACAATCGGAGTCTGCACAGGCTCTGTGAGTCGCGGACTAAAAGCGTAACCTCTCACGGTTCCAGCAATCTTGTAATTCTGACCCTGAAAGCTCTGCTTTCGCTTTTAGTTTCTGTAAAATATAAGCACGCTTGAAATAAACCGCAAATTCTTCAGAGTATCCATCTTGAACTTTGACCGCACTCAATGCGTGTTCAGCCGGCGGAATTCTCGGACCAGCCGCCGCTTCTTGATCCCAAGCTTTGGCACTGGAAATACTCTCACGTGCGACCGCCTCGTCGCTGTCGGCCACGCCCCCGTCTGTAAACACCTCCTCTTCGCCCATTCCTGGAATTCCAGCTGCCTTGCCGTGACATCCCCGAGGGACGCTCCGTGGTCGGACCGTTCGGCCGGCCTCGCCACCCATCGTATGCGCCTTCCCGCACCCGGCTGAGAACCTGTGCACTGGCGCCCGCCGCGCGCCGCGCCCCTAGTCGGGATCTCAGCCACTCCTGCGCGGTCCGGGTATCCGCCCCGGTCTCGCCGCCAGAAGCGGCTGATTCTTGGCGGCTCCCGCGTCTACGGAACACGGCTAGGCCCGGGAGGCCCTTGCGCCTTTCCCGCCAGACTCCTTCCTGTCACCTTTGCGCCCCCCATCCGTACGCTGCTAAGACTCCTGCGCGGATCCACGGTCAGGACGCTGCTAAGACTCCTGCGCGGATCCACGGTCAGGACGCTGCTAAGACTCCTGCGCGGATCACGGTCAGGACGCTAAGACTTCTGCGCGGATCCACGGTCAGGACGCTGCTAAGACTACTCCTGCACGGATCCACGGTCAGGACGCTGCTAAGACTCCTGCGCGGATCCACGGTTTGCGGCATGCTTCAGGTTCTGCTTGGTCTTACGATCCTGGAACTCGTACAACCAGCAGTCAAAGACGACGGAGCGGCCTTGGCCCGCGTGTTGTGGATCTTGTCCTGCATGAACTCCAGCCGCGCCGCCGTCACCATAGAATACCGCCCAGGATTAGTTTCATGTCCACCAGTAGTTGAAGCAGCGCGTGGCGCTTGCACAAATGGTGGTCCACCCCCTGGACGATGTGGGCTAAGCGGAAAAAGGTCGCGGTAATCTCGTTTTCGTTTGAGTTCATGGATTTACACCACCATCACATTCCTTGGCGTCAAAGAGAAAAGAGAGCATGGCCGCCATGCCTTATACTTGGTAGCACAAGGAGGAGTTCGGCTTCTTTGCCCCGTGGTCAAAGTCCACAAGTCGTACATCGCGGGCCAGTCACCAAACTCCAAATTCGTAGGCTTGAGGTAGGGGCTCGCGTCCAAGAAGTGCTCAGCGTACTTCAGGTCCGCCAACTTCTTCAGCAGCGGGTCCCAGGGAGCGAGTCCCAAATAGCTTCACTGACTCGCCTGTCATCCTCCACACTGCCTTCCGCCTTCCGGCGCATTTCCCTCCCCTTCACCTTGATGCTTCGAGCGGTCATCTGTTCGGAGAGCTGTTGCACCACGGCCACCTACTGCGTCTGAACATTTTCATTCGCCGCCACGCTAGACTTGCTCTCCACGCCCTGGAACTGACTTCAAACCCGATGTCTGTACTTTTGGGCCCACTTCAATGCCCACGCCGGCGCAGCAGGGTGCCCTCTCTGCCTTGCGTGATGTGTCTTTTGTATCACACACGAAACAGAGCGACGGCTCTGAATACTGCGGATCCCAAATGCTGTCCCTGTCACACCGCGACTGTCATGCTCTGAATACTGCGGATCCCAAATGCTGTCCCTGTCACACCGCGACTGTCATGCTCTGAATACTGCGGATCCCAAATGCTGTCCCTGTCACATCGCGACTGTCATGCCTGAATACTGCGGATCCCAAATGCTGTCCCTGTCACACCCACGACTGTCATGCTCTGAATACTGCGGATCCCAAATGCTGTCCCTGTCACATCGCGACTGTCATGCTCTGAATACTGCGGATCCCAAATGCTGTCCCTGTCACATCGCGGCTGTCATGCTCTGGGATGTGCACGTCCAGCGTCACAGGTGTCCTTAGCTCGGGGCTCTAGAGGGAACCCCCACAATTCCACTACTTTCCAATTCAAACATTTCTCGTTCAGCTGCCACAGATGTGTGGTTCAGATGCCACACTGCAGATCAGCTCCGTAGGATCATCGCTAATTGCGTCTAAAACGACGGTAGGGTGAATCCGGAACCGTGAGCAGGCATGCAGCCCTGAGCGGAGCCGCCACCGAAGCGTCCGCCATTGATGCCGACCGCGCCACCTCCAGAATTTGCTGCTGCAGCTGCCCGCGCTCCTCCGAGCCTCGACCACGGTCTTGTCATAGACCTGTGACCACTTGCATACGCATCTACACCCACGCTACGACCCTAACAGCTCCATAGAATCCGTTGCAGTTGCCAGATCGGGCTTCTCCTCGACGTTCAGAAAGTCTGCCCCAGTCGTAAGAAAGGTGTGTCTCTAGAAGCGCCGCGGATGCACGCAGCAGCATTTTGTATGACAGCCGCCCCGGAGCTCTCGTTACGGAATTTCCCCTCCCCCCCGTGCAGTGATCCTATTTGGCAGACATCATTTCCGCCCCGTGTGCAGTGATCCTATTTGGCAGACACCATTTCTTCCCCCGCAGTGATCCTGTATTTGGCAGACACCATTTCCCTTCCCCGTGCAGTGATCCTATTTGGCAGACATCATTTCCCTTCCCCTCGTGCAGTGATCCTATTTGGTAGACACCATTGCCTCTTCCCTCGTGCTGCATCCTATTTGCAGACACCATTTCCCTTTCCCCGTGAAATTCATCTGATCTTACGGACATCATTCCCCTTCCCCGGGCAGTGATCCTATTTGGCAGACATCATTTCCTCCCCGTGCAGTGATCCTATTTGGCAGACACCATTTCCTCCTTTGCAGTGATCATATTTGGCAGACACTATTTCTCCTCTCTTGCAATCATCTGGATTCTACGGACATCATTCCCCTTCCCTTTGCAACCATCTGATCTTACGGACATCATCCCTTCCCCTCGTGCAATCATCTGATTCATTGACATCATTTCCCTTCCTGTGCAATCATCTGATCTTTACGACATCATTTTCCCTTCCCCCGTGCAATCATTCGATCTTACGGACATCATTTCCCTTCCCCCGTGCAATCATCTGATCTACGGACATCTACTCCCTTCCCCGTGCACCATCTGATCTTACGGACATCATTTCTTCCCCGTGCAATCATCTGATTCTACGACATCATTTTCTCTTCTTCTCTCGTGCAATCATCTTGATCTTACGGACATCATTTCTTCCCCTTCTGTAATCATCTGATCTACGGATATCATTTTTCTCACTGTGTAATCATCTGATCTTACGGACACTTTCTGGCGTGTTCTCCTTTTCCTGTGTAATCATTCGATCTTTACGGGACATCATTTCCCTTTTCCTCTCTCGTGCAATCATTCGATCTACGGATATCATGCCCTTCGCCCTGCAGGTAACTATCTGATCATTTCCCTTTCCTCTCAGCACTTTGGCCTGATCTTACGGACATCATTCCCCCTTCCCCCCCTTGCAATCATCTAAATTCATTCCGAGAGCGACGTCTGTGATAACAAGCCACCCGACCCAGCCATCACCGGAGCTCTCACGGCGAACGAACCTCTGGGGTGGCGGAAACGAGGGGCAAGGGGCGCTTCAGCTTGACATCCCCGAAAGCACGCGACACAGCCAGCATGGTGGGCGGCCTCGAGCTGGCATCTACGTCCCCCATCTTCGCCTTCTTGAGCCTGCACCGGTGCGCCAACGGAGGGGCTGAGGGGTCGACGGAGGGGAGGGGTGTGCGATGCTTTATGCCTGTAGAGGAGAACAGTCATGCAGCAATCGCCGCATTCAGTCAGCGCGTTAGCCAGAGCAAAGCCACAGACGGAGAAGCGGCCATGTTATCACATAAAGTGAGCAAAGACGTGGTGAGAAGAACCGGGAATCATCGGTATTCACAAGGGCTCAAGTGCTCAAGTGAGTTGCAAATTGCGCGGCAGCCAAAAGAAGGAGCTGCTGCCTCACCATTTGGTCCCCTCCTGTGTCGCCACTCGCCACACCGGTCCTTCCAGCACGACCTGAAGCGGGCGACCGCCATCAATGCTCCCCTCAACCCCCCGGCTTAGCCAGCGCCAAGATATGGAATGTTGCCGAGTGGCCCTAGCATGGGGGTTATGGAGAACCAACTCCTCATGCCGTGGTTTCATTCCGCATCGCCCCGGTCATGGCAGGCGACCGATCGGGCCCAGCCAGTCTGCCACACGCGATGCAGCGGGGTTTCGACGTAAAGGGAGTCATCGGCACATCGATTTCTTCGTGGTATACTATCGGGTCGCGTTTATGAGCTGCAGGGAGGTGGCACGTGATTGATCACGCTTTCGTGGAGTTCTTCTCATTCCCCACAGATGCCAAGTGGCCCGGTTACCTCTCCCCCTGCCTTCTCCACGCGTGCACGCTCGTCCGCCCTGCGCTCCACCCAGGCCCCCAGCATCGCGTTGCTCACCCTTCACACCGCACCTCCCCTCCTTTCCGCCTCCGCGTTTCTACCGACTGCACATCTCCCCTGCGATGCAAACCTCCCCGGCCTCGGGTGCCCGCGCTGACCACTCACGCGTCCTCCAATCCCGTGTCCTCTCTGGCGTTGCCCAGAGGCGTGCTAAAGAGCTTGGCCGTTTAGGGGGGCGTGTGAGGGTCACCGATTGGGCTTGTGATCGTCTGACAGACGCTTGGCCTGGCCACTTCTGCACAGCACCGCCTGCTCGCAGCCCCCTCCGCATTCTATCTTCAGCCCTCGCAAGCTCCCCAGCTGCGGAGATTGTGCATCCACTGAACGTGAAGGAGCATGCGGGGTCTGTGGGGAGGTGAATGTGATGCAAAGAGCACACTGTGGTGGGGTGGCGGGTCCACCCACCCGGCAGTCACCGAGATTAGCAACGTAGATGGACCCTCCCGTGATCACGGCCGCGATTGCAGTGCAGCCATCCTACGGAGCCCTCACCACAGCTGCCAGGTCAGCAAGCGCGCAAAGCGAAAAGCGGCCGTGGATATGGCGCCGGCTGCCGTCGCAGGTTCGGTATCAGGGTGAGGCCAATGGAGACGGCGCTTCTGCACATGCAGCGAGAGCATGTTCCAAAGGGGCGCAGAGCAACAAATGTCCGAAGAGTCCCGGGCTCTCGCAGGTCCACAGAAAACCATCCCCAACTAAAATGTTCAACCAGAAGCATCCCGAGCTACGAAGAAAGCCCTAACGTCCCTAAACCGGCGTAACGTCCCTAAACCGGCCGGAAGCTGAGCGGAAGAATGCGGCGAGGAGGTTAGTTCTCATTGGGGGAGGGGGGCAACGTTCGCAGGAGGCCCAAGCTTACGGTGAGGCGCCGCTGTTCCGTGAACTGGATAATCTCATCGTCGGTGGTGTGAAATGCTGTCCTGCAAGGAAGGCCCGGCCACCACGGCCGGCGTTATTGTCAGCCGCACTGCTGCCGGTAGCCGGTTGGTTGCCGGTTACGAGCCGCACTACTGCACTATTACCAGTGGGCCCATCAGAGGTTCTTTAACAGCGACCAAAGCCGCGCGCCACGTCAGCATCCCTGGAACGATTCATGCAGAACTGTCATCACACTATACGCGAGCCCACACCTGAATGCCGCGTTCATCTGCTCGGCGGTGAGAGGGTAGTCTGCTCCAAGGAAGCAAACCCGCCCACATATTCAATACATCATCGACGCAGCGTAACACCGAGCGCTGAGCGACCAAAGTGTTTATAATGCAAGCGGATGCAAGATTCCATGTCAGGAAAATCCTCCGGCCAATGCCACTGTCGAGAGCTGCTGTCTGAAGATACACGCCGGAACCCTGAGAGCTTAAGTGTGGAAGGCGTGTGGGGGAAATGCGTGCAAATGGAAAGCAGGGAGGAGGCGTTCAGGGTACGTCATGGGGACAGGACAGACGAAGGGAAAAACTGAACATTGAGCGAGGCCAACTTTACAGGAGGCTGGAAAACACGCAGGGGGGTAACACGTGGCTGAAGGCATCGCAAGCGGGCAGGGAGGGAGGGTGGCGTGGGCTTCACATGAAGATGGCAGAGCCTGCGCCAGGTGGCCGTGCAAATGCTTCGCGGCATGCTCGGCAGCGAGCGCACCCTATACTCGGCTCCAGCCGCACGCATCCCCCCTCAACGAAGCACCCTACCCTCGGCTCCAGCCGCACGCATCCC
>LGRX02032307.1:0-11476 GCA_001247695.2 Cymbomonas tetramitiformis | reverse complement strand
AACCCCAACTTTGGTCGCCATCGTACGCAACGGTGGCTCCCCGCCGACCCTCGGCACATTATGGATGGACTGTACTGAGCATGTAGGCGATTTTTAAATAGATATATCACCCTCCCTCCTATCCCACTCCCGATCGCGTGGCACCAAACATGCGATATTTTCGGGCACCGTGGGTTGTTGTTTCCGCCCTCAACTTTGGGCGCCACCGTACGCAACGGCGGCTCCCCGCCAACCCTTGACAAATTATGGATGGAACGTGCTGGGCATGTAGATGGCTTTCAAATGGAAACATTGCCCGCTCCTTCATCTGATGCCCGATCGCATGATATCAAACATGTGACATTTCCCAGCACTGTGCGCTGTTTCAGGCCTCAACCCCAACTTTGGTCGCCATCGTACGCAACGGTGGCTCCCCGCCGCCCCTCGGCACATTATGGATGGACTGTGCTGAGCATGTAGGCGATTTCCAAATAGATATATCACCCTCCCTCCTATCTCACTCCCGATCGCGTGGCACCAAACATGCGATATTTTCGGGCACTGTGGGTTGTTGTTTCCGCCCTCAACTTTGGGCGCCACCGTACGCAACGGCGGCTCCCCGCCAACCCTTGACAAATTATGGATGGAACGTGCTGGGCATGTAGATGATTTTCAAATGAAAACATCGCCCGCTCCCCCATCTGATGCCCGATCGCATGATATCAAACATGTGACATTTCCCAGCACTGTGCGCTGTTTCAGGCCTCAACCCCAACTTTGGTCGCCATCGTACGCAACGGTGGCTCCCCGCCGACCCTCGGCCCATTATGTATGGACTGTGCTGAGCATGTAGGCGATTTCCAAATAGATATATCACCCTCCCTCCTATCCCACTCCCGATGGCGTGGCACCAAACATGCGACATTTTCGGGCACTGTGGGTTGTTGTTTCCGCCCTCAACTTTGGGCGCCACCGTACGCAACGGCGGCTCCCCGCCAACCCTTGACAAATTATGGATGGAACGTGCTGGGCATGTAGGAGATTTTCAAATGAAAACATCGCCCGCTCCTTTATCTGATGCCCGATCGCATGATATCAAACATGTGACATTTCCCAGCACTGTGCGCTGTTTCAGGCCTCAACCCCAACTTTGGTCGCCATCGTACGCAACGGTGGCTCCCCGCCGACCCTCGGCCCATTATGTATGGACTGTGCTGAGCATGTAGGCGATTTCCAAATAGATATATCACCCTCCCTCCTATCCCACTCCCGATGGCGTGGCACCAAACATGCGACATTTTCGGGCACTGTGGGTTGTTGTTTCCGCCCTCAACTTTGGGCGCCACCGTACGCAACGGCGGCTCCCCGCCAACCCTTGACAAAATATGGATGGAACGTGCTGGGCATGTAGGAGATTTTCAAATGAAAACATTGCCCGCTCCCCCATCTGATGCCCGATCGCAAGGTATCAAACATGCGACATTCCCCAACACGCAGTGCGTGTGGCTGCGCTGTTTCAGGCCTCAACCCCAACTTTGGTCGCCATCGTACGCAAACGTGGCTCCCCGCCGACCCTCGGCATGTTATGGATGGACTGTGCTGAGCATGTAGGCGATTTCCAAATAGATATATCACCCTCCCTCCTATCCCACTCCCGATCGCGTGGCACCAAACATGCGACATTTTCGGGCACTGTGGGCTGTTGTTTCCGCCCTCAGCTTTGGGCGCCACCGTACGCAACGGCGGCTCCCCGCCAACCCTTGGTACATTATGGATGGAACGTGCTGGCCATGTAGGAGATTTTCAAATGAAAACATTGCCCGCTCCCCCCATCTCATTCCTGATGGCATGGTATCAAACATGTGACATTTCCCAGCACTGCGCGTTGTTTCAGGCCTCAAACCCAACTTTGGTCGCCATACATCGTACGCAACCGTGGCTCCCCGTCGATCGACCCTCGGCCCATTATGGATGGACTGTACTGAGCATGTAGGTGATTTCAAAATAGATATATCACCCTCCTTCCTATCCCACTCCCGATCGCGTGGCACCAAACATGCGACATCTCATTCCTGATGGCATGGTATCAAACATGTGCCATTTTCTGGGATTATGACAATGTGGATTGTGTCAGGCCTCAACTCCAACTTTGGTCGCCATCGTACGCAACGGCGGCTCCCGGCCGCAACCCGTGGCGTATTGTACAGCAACGGTGGCTCCCCGTCGACCCTCGGCACACCATGGATGGAATATGCGTATGGGGGATCGCTTGGCAACTAAGAGTTGTTCCATTCATTGTCGCAAACCGGGGGGGGGGAGGGGGTATGGCAGTTCACTCCCCACCACCCCAGTGGACATTTAGATGTCAATGCACAGTGTTAATCAGCAGTGGCAAGCACCATCATGTCACCACGCCACACCCTCTCTCCGGACAAAAACAATGAAATCCTCCCCCCACCCTTGCGCGACAATAAATGGAACACTCATAAAGGCGGCAGGCATGCAACATTTTCATTTTCAAGTCAGTCAAAAACATTTTTTATCTGCAAATTTGCATACACTGCCGAGCGTGCAGCGCCCTGTTTAGGCGCATTTATGGGAGATAGCTCGCCACGGACGGGATCTAGTTGCACAGGTGCCAGGCGTGTGGCAACTCTTCGGTTTCACTCTGCACTGCATCGCCTCAAGTCAAATCAAACTTGATCAGAAGCATTTTTGGCCTGGCCCGAAGGGTTTTATGTTCTTACTGAAAGAAAGGCATCAGCGCGTCCAGAGAAGATTTCTCTGGCTGAATGAACCTCTGTGTTCTTGGGTTTGGACAACCCAGCAGCTCCCCCCTCTAACTCTGGTGCTCCTTTAAATCTGCATACAGATTTGTCTGCACCAGAGTTCTTACTAGAAAGACACCCGCCGAGAGGATACGGCAAAGAAATTACCCCCCACCCCCCCCGTCCCCACCGGCTTGACCTCAGCTGTTGAGCTGCTTTTTGCCATTCCATCACACCGTTATTATTGTTATTCGTTTTGGGGAGGGTGACGGAAATTATGATCCCCGGCGCCGAGAAAATTATTCTATACATAGGGTGTAGCAAGCTCGCGGCAACCTGCGGAGTCTCCTATGCTTTGCCTTGCGTAGTTTGCTTGGCGTTTTAAAACAGACAAGGAGTTGCTTACGTGTGCATAATTCTGTGCAATATTGGTCCTGGCATCAAACGGTACTTTAGGGGCTGCAGTCTGAGTTGGGACGAACCCCGCACAGCTTGGGTTGAATTCCCAACAGTCCCGTGGGGGGGTGGGGGGGGGTGCGCGTTTAGTGTTCTGCTATTGCCGGACGAGCGCCTACGTATACGTACTGTAACACCGGATGGGAGCCTGTAACAACAGGAGACACGCAGTCCTCGTTGCACGTGTGATATATAGGGAATCCAGATAAAACCCTGACTGCCTGTTGATTCATGCACATGCAGTCAACAGGGAATGCTGACTTGCTGAGCTCAGCAAGAAGCGCAAACCCCATGCAATATGTTTCTAGAAATGTAGCCCGAGTATTGGGGCTGACCCGCAAGTACGATCGTACTTGCGCAGCACTGCCTCAATGGTAACATGATTTGATGAGAACGAGGAGTGTTGCACCAGGCGATTAAGACCACGCCACTTCTTCTGCAAACAATTCGTCGTCCACAACCGATTGACATATGCATGCTCTTACCACTGAGATCACAGTAGGCGTCCATATCAAATGGCACATACTCCTGGTTCAGGAAGTCAAATATGTTTGTCTGTCCTTAATTTCCAATCTTGCCTGTCACTGGGTTCCATCTTCGTCAGACTGCTGGGAACCTCTGTGACCAGTGCTTTCATTCGTTGTGGCACTGTCCTCCCGATTCTTGATCTGCACTTTCTTGGACTTGAACGTTCCGACCCGTATGCACCGCCACGAGAGTAGCTACATACACATTTTCACCCTTCTGTGTGCTTGGCATGTATTGCGTCCAACCATAGCAGTGGAGAATCCAGCCAAATCAAAGAGTCTCCCGTAGATAAAACAAGGCTGGCCTCGCTATGGTTTGTCTGAAGAGTCTGGGGTATTGCGACCCTTTACTCGGTTGGGAACTTGAGATCCACCACTCTCGGCAGGGCACATATCTTATGGGGATTGGCCGGCCCGGGGCTGAGAGCAGCGCCCAAAAAGAGCTCCGGGCCGAAAGCGGGCCGGTCGATTTTTCATCCTTAAGTATGGAAAACATTTGAAAATTAGCAAAAACACGTGTTTTTCTTGATTCCGGGCCGAGAGTCATCCTAGGAAGATATGTGCCCTGACTCTCGGAGGAGTTCGTCCCTGACGCGATTCCTTTCCCTGCCGCGGGGCGAAATGGGGGCTCTCCCATTTGTTGTCGTAGGGGGGTTCATCCGGACCCCCACCACCCTAACGGACACTTTAACGTCAGGGCACCGTTAAGTAGTGTTAAGCACCGAATCTCGACCCCACCACCCCAGCGGACAAGAAAAGCGGTACCCCCCTCCCCGTACAACCCTAAAGTATGAGCGAGAGTGGCAGTAATTAGTAATAGTCTAATTATGTTTGCTGCCGGGCGACGCCGAGGTTGTCCAGTTACAGGATGAACCAAATGATGAACCAAACCAGCTTCAATCAGACCTTCCCTGGCAGATATCTCATGATAGTCAGGTCGACGAGATAAGGCGCCTGGAACGCATAATAATGAACCTGGGATATATATTCCATCTCCGTTACCGTTCCACCTCCACTAGATCCGTGTTCCATTGAGCCGGTTTTCTAGGAGCCATAAGCCATACCAGGGATTACTTTGTGGTCTCCCAACAGCTTGAAAACCGTCCAGATAAGATAATGTCTCCAGATTTGAGTGGCACAGTGATGAAGGGCACATACAAATTTCGATTTCTCCGGCATCATAGTTTTGCTCGGCTCCAGTGAACTGCCTGCTGCTCTTAAAAGTAATGGGTTGTACGACTCATTTCCCACATCGTGTATCAGCACTCCACCCAGTGCTACTCCACTCGCGTCAGTCTGAACCACACAGGGGTGGACTCCATCCGCTGCAGCTTGCATGTCAGGCAATGCCAGAATGGGAGTAACACACAAGGCCTTCATCTTTATCATTTTCTTCGAAAGCCCAGCGTTGTTGTGGACCCCATTGCCAGACTACAACCATCCGACCCCCTTTGTCAACTGGGCATTGTATGCCAATTGCTAACTTGTTACTGCTTTTGCGACATGCTATGTTGTGCCATGCTATGTTTGTGACATGTGGGCTTTCGATCCGACCTGACTGACAGAGGCCATCTGATAGGCCAGAAAGCCGGCAATTGAAAGTAACTACGGCAGCTACACCACGGAGGTATATATAAGCACTTACATACCTTGTCCTTACAACTCACGTTTACATTTTCGTTTGCGACGCACCTTGAAATGCCACTACTGTATCTTACTAGCTAGGAAGCCATGCCATCAAAGCGAGCAGAATGTATTGTCGCCTACATCATGGATATGTTTTCTCAACACGGGATACATAACCCTACCTAACAAGAATATTAATCTTCTTCCGAGGGGCATGACTAAGGATGTTGTGTGGAACAACTACAATGAAAATACATGGGCGCGGAAGACATGCAATGTTCATTGCGGGGGTTTTGTCATGTGACCGTGGCGTGACGACGAGCTTGACGATTTCTACGAGTGCTGCAAATAATGATGGATTGAAGATATAGATTCTAATGTATCAGCAATATAATAGCCTTAGCACTGTGAAATGATCGAAATCTCTTGCCTAGAAGACTTCATAGACAAATATTTGGTGTATATTGATTAAATTTGTATGATGATATAGATTTGTGTATCATATGCTAGTACCCATCTCAGTTGCAACTTATTTTACGGGAATTGAAGCACCTGAATACGCACATTCATAAACGTGTACCGTGCATGCTGGCCTAAATTGCACATGGATGTACCCACATTTGCATACTTGTACATGATATGCACGCATATGAACAAAATAAAATGCAACAAAAAAATCTACCGGGACTCGCCGAGTACGAAAGCATCATGCACAAATAATTAATTTGAGTAATATTTTGTAATAAAAATTGCGGGACGACTTACGTGTCGCTTACGTGTCGCTTACGTGGCACATTTCAGATGACGTGGCAATAACTTTTAGACGACGAAAATTGTGTCAAAATGAAGGTTTTTAGACGACGATCGAGATTCATTTATTCCCAATAGTTTGTTGGGTATCAGGGAACACCACCAGACTGGCACGGAGGTCCATGGCATAGGCACGTGGGGCAGTCACATCACCGTAGGCCATAGGCCGGAAGAGTACCCCATAGGACCTGGACCGCCTCATGTATGTCCGTGGCGGACACAATGAGTGCCGGATACAGCGGATCACCGCGGGCCTCCTGAGCCTTAGCCAGAGTCAAGAGCGGGTAGTATTGATTGACACAGTCAATGACCCTGCGGCGGTCCAGCCAGTGGACTAAGTCAAACCAAGCAGTGCCCGCAGGGTCAGCCATGACATACTGCTGGGCGGTGGTCCAGAAAGTGTCGGCCGAACCAGTGTCAAGCAACTGTACGGTGGCATAGGTCTCACCGTCCCGGGTGTCATAATAGGCAGCCACGGAATGGACCGTCACCACCATGTCAGTGGTGTAGTCCTTCCACGGCTCCGGCCTGTCACTGGGCACGGGTGCGGAGTGCTGCTCGTCGGGAGCGGGGGCAGGGAACGATGACATCACCTGCCCGAACTCTGAGTAGTTTCTGATGAAGTCTGGCCGGCCCTCGGAAACGACCTTGTTTCTCTCCAGGTCCAGTATCTTGTAGGCCGAGGACCTGAGGCTGATGCCCACAAACCGCCCCTGCCAGGCCCGGGGGGTCCGCTTCTTGGAGACCCCCGGATGGCGAGCCCGCATCTGCTGAGCATCCATGGCCACAGTGCACAGGGTGCCGAATATCTCGATACGGGAGTAGGTGAAGTGATAGCCCATAAGGTGATAGAATGGCACCACGGCGTCCCGCCCATGAGGCAGGATATCCCATAGCAGGCAGGCATGACTGTCTGCAAGAGGCCAGTAGGTGAGGTCCATACCGGCTGTCTCCAGGAGTGCACGGGAGACCGACGAGATCTTACCAATCACATATTCAGCCATGAAGTTCTGCCAGTGCAGGGTGGGTGACGACTGCAGGTGTTTGATGCCATGGTGTTTGTACAGAGCCTGTGCTGCAGGGTCACACAGCTCCGGGGCACAATCAGTGCGGAGGACCAGGCCAGTGCAGGCAAAGCCGTGATGAACAACATCTGCCAGGAACTGAGCCAGAATGAAGCTGTATGCTGACTTCTCAGCAGAGAAGTAGCAAAGTGTAAACCTCACAGTGAACTCCACAAAGGTCCAGCGGTACCTCGACCCGTCATAGCCAATAGGCGTGATCGGGCCTGTAGCATCAGCCGCCCACATAGATCCAGGCTTCTGAGCCCTGTATCTGTCAGCCGGAGGGTGCTTCGGACTCGGCTGCACTGTCCGCATACGGGCACACACAGCACAGGCCTCAGCACAGGTCCTGTGAGCCAGCAGCTGCTCCCGGGTAACTGTAGTGCCAGGTCGGGCGATGTCAACACCACGGTCCATGAGCTGAGCCAGCCTGAGACCATGAGCATGAGCATATGCGGAATGGCACCACCTCTCAGGGGTGAACCTCATGGACGTGTACTGATCACGGTAGATGATAGCCACCGGGAACGGGGTACCAGCAATGAAGACACGGTCCCCCCCGCCCTCCGAGCCAGCCGACTGAAGGGGCCGTCCAGCATAGGTGTGCTCACGACGGTAGCTGAATATGCCCTCCGTGCCAGCCGGATACACATGTAGCACCTCCCAGTGAATAAGGTGCTGCCTGAAGGTACTGAGGTGTGACTGGGGAATCAGGAAGAGGAATACCGTGTGCTCGGGGTCGGTTGCAAAGTCTCGGTTGGCCTTCTTGAGCATCCGCTCACAGGTGAGTCTGTCAAAAGGCGGGTTGCCATATATATAGGCACCGGCCCAGAGGTGACCCCAGCAGGAATCAGACAGTGAATACCTGACTGGGCAGGTCTGGTTGTTACCCACGCCGGGGGGGAGGTCGTCTCCGAAGAGGGAGATGTCAAAGTTGTGTTCCCCGGTCTTGGCCAGTGCAGCGGGCGAGCCCTTCAGGAAAGCCCACTTGGCATACTCTGAGCGTGCCCACATCCAGTCACAGATCTCACCGGTGCGGACACGTGAGACAGTCTGGGTGAGTGCACTGGCTGCCCCCTCAGGGACCTCCGCCCACATATAGTCCGTGCCAGAGTCAATGATCCGATAGACACGGCCAGTAGGCAGGTGGGTGTAAGTGAGGGATACAAGGTCAGGGGACCCGAAGCCGAGGGAAAGCATAACCCGAGAAGACAGGAGAGTGCGGCAGCCGGCCTTATAGTGTGAGTTTGGGAGAACGAAGTGGTCGATGGCTCCGTCCTGGATACAGACCCCATACAGGTGGAATGTCACAGTAGCATCCGTCCTGTGAGACCCAGCCGTGACCATGGTGAAGGCCACCGTACGGGTGTAGTCCACGTCGGTGCAGGCCGACAGGTCCCCGCACATGACACATGTGGCTCCAGAGTCATAACCTAGAGCGTCCGTTGTACAATATTGGATCTGCGAGGAGGAATTTAAAACATCCCCTGCACTGCGTCTGCACTGCGTCCTTCTTTAGCCCGTCACGGACAACTTTTATCTGTTCTGGTAAACCTCAAATTCAGGAACTGCTTAGCTATAGGATAGTAGAATTCGACAATTATTACTCTTCGCTTGCAAGCAAAGAGCCCTCTATTATTGATATTTTGCCTTGCGTAACTCTACTTTCCAGGTTAATGTAATCTGTATTTTTCTTATAATTCTGCTTTCCCAGTAGGATATGAATTTGTAAACATCTTGTGTTTAGACCTACTTTGCTTATTTCAAGGCTAATAACAATCCTCCTCAGCTAATACCTAGACTTTACTACAAAGTGTGAACGGGTCATGGCGAATTTTTTACAAATGTTGATAACTTGATAACAGAAGTTATCAATATGCTGTTTATTCAAGAGTGTACTATATGTACTAGTTAAACGCATATATCACGTACCTATATATATGTATAGCAATCAAGGCATATGTTGACAAATCGTGAAAAGCTCGAATCCTTTTCAAATTTAATCAAACGACAGCCCCCTTTTTTGCATTTTAACATTCCATCAACAATATAATAAGATGCGTATCAGCAGCTTGGAACAAGGCAGACGTGCTAACAGAAGTGCTGGCACCGGCATCTGCTGTCAGTTGGGGAATATACAATACTCAGATTGTCTCCGTGGTGTCTTGCAAACAGCCAGCTATGCGCTCAGCTTCAGTAATTACAAGGTTTAACTTGATCATATCAGATTCTGATCTACATCTGGATTTGACCTCTGTCGTCAGGTAGTTGCATGTCAGTGATACATTTCATTCGGTCACAGTTCATTTTCACAAGACATGAGTACCTTAAGCACACAACTGTCAGCAGCATTCGAAAGCCATTGTCAAGCATGAGTTTTGCCTCTTTTTTCTCACAAATTTTGGTTTCAGAACTCAAGAACACTCAGAACGTTTCAAAGTTCAGGTGCAAACATGCATGTTCCTCTCATTGATTAGCATATGATGAGACACTGCAGTATTATGGAACGAAAAAGTTCTAGTATAACAGGAAACATGGTGAGCTAAGAGAGCCTACACGATGTGCAAAATAATAAAATACATATCCTGTCAAACTGACACAGCAATGCATTCTCATGCCAACCTTTTGCACACATTCTTCTTCAAATCAACCCCACAACACTGCATGCGCTAACAGCCATCAGAACGATTCCCACTTGGAACGAGTCCCCCTAGTCGTGGAAAGGTCTATGCGCTCCTTCTATTTCAAATACTTTGAAGGACCTATCAGATTATCTCGAATATGAGATTTGAGATAATGAGAACCACATACCCACAGTTTGGCAGCAAAATGAATCAGTGCTGCAATCATAACACCAAGGGCCGCTCTGTATGTGAATACCCTGAGATGCCGATTCTCTGTGAACACATCCTGCAAGAACAGTTCATTGTACCAAGGAGCTCCTCTGCGAGTGTCCTCTGTTTCGAACATGTTACTTGCGCGCTGTGGCGCCAGTGGACTGAGTCTTGGGGGACATAAGTTCTCCACGCTCCGCAAGGGGGAGGCATTCTTCACTGCGGCTGTTGGAGAGCTTGGAGAGGCGCGCCATATGCTCAAGGTACTTCTCATACGTATACCAGCCAATGCCGCCCGAGTTAACCGCCACGCCAACAAGATTAATGACCCCGATGCGGACATCACCAAACGCAAAAAGCCCCCCAAGTGTTTGGAAGATGGACTTGGTGCGCCCAACAACGCTGGTTGTGAGGGAGTCATTCTCGAGGGTGCAAAGGTACGTCGCCCAGTTGAGCACAAATGCGGAGGCGCATGAGGAGCCGAAGCACACCCAGAATGATGTCCTTGTGAGGTGCTGGAGGCGCACCATCCCTCCCCCGTAACATCAGCACGTTTTCGGATTTTCAGAGGCTCATGACGATGCTTGGACAACAAAAGTTTGTTCAGCTAGCAGTGGCATGATATTACCGCTAGAATGCAGAATCAATTGTGCTTGGTAACTTTGGATTCAAAGAGTGTATTAGTTTTACAAGGGAAGGTGAATGATGTGAAGACGAATTGAAAACGCGCTCATCCTCTTAAACAGTTCTGAGACAAAACGAGGGCGGTGTCATGAAATACATAAAAATATGTATGGTAGTATAAAAATATGTATGGTAGTACAAAAATTGAAAACGCGCTAATCCTCTTAAACAGTTCAGGAACAGAACGAGGGTGGTGTCACGAAATACATAAAAATATGTATGGTAGTACAATAACAGAAATGTAAAAGATAAATGAAGTAGAAACATATCAAAATGCTAACACTTTTCGGCATTGAAAATCCTAATGAAAAAACAGGATTTTGCACATGAACTATTTTTTTGTTTAATTGTGTTCAACGATCAGGCGCAGGCCAAAATAAAATAACTCTGCCCAACTTGCAGCACACCTCCAGGAACGTGCGAGGCGGCGCTTGCCTCGGGGGCAGCTCTCTCCATGCAGTGGGGCACACCTCCAGGAACGTGCGAGGCGGTGCTTGCCTCGGGGGCAGCTCTCTCCATGCAGTGACCTCACACCTCCAGAACGTGAAAGGCGGTGCTTGCCTCGGGGGCAGCTCTCTCCATGCAGTGGAGCACACCTCCAGGGACGTGCGAGGCGGTGCTTGCCTCGGGGGCAGCTCTCTCCATGCAGTGGAGCACACCTCCAGGAACGTGCGACGCGGCGCTTGCCTCGGGGGCAGCTCTCTCCATGCAGTGGAGCACACCTCCAG
>LGRX02032306.1:0-17261 GCA_001247695.2 Cymbomonas tetramitiformis | reverse complement strand
CAGCCTACGATATGGGCGTCAATATTTGCACTGTTAACGCGCTGAATTTCATCCATCCTTGCAAGGATTTCTGGGAACTGGCAGAATGAAGACCTGATTTGTATATGCAAAATATTTCTAAAAATTATATATACATTACACTGGGGCTTCAATTGATATAATATGCATACAACATACACTGTGTCGTGTACAGCCTACGATATGGGCCTCAATATTTGCACTGTTAACGCGCTGAATTTTTCCCCATTTTTTCAAAAGAGGGGGAATCTTCGATTTCATCTCCGATTTTTTCCCCAATATGCATTTGATACACAATGGCTTCAATTCATAGAATATCAATACAGCATACGTAGTACGTCCTACGATTTGGGCGTCAAAAACGCACTGTTAATTCGCACTGTTAAATCACTGAATTTTTCCCGATTTTTCAAAAGAGGGGGAATCTTCGATTTCATCTCCGATTTTTTCCCCAATATGCATTTGATACACAATGGCTTCAATTCATATAATATATGGATACAGCATACGTAGTACAGCCTACGATTTGGGCGTCAAAAACGCAGTGTTAATTTCGCACTGTTAAAGGGCTGAATTTTCTGAATCCGTTCAAGCAATCCTGGTATTGCCATGAATGAGGACCTAATTTATATATGGATACAGCATACGTAGTACAGCCTACGATTTGGGCGTCAAAAACGCAGTGTTAATTTCGCACTGTTAAAGGGCTGAATTTTCTGAATCCGTTCAAGCAATCCTGGTATTGCCATGAATGAGGACCTAATTTATATATGGATACAGCATACGTAGTACAGCCTACGATATGGGCGTCAAAAACGCACTGTTAATTTCGCACTGTTAAAGGGCTGAATTTTTTCCCGATTTTTCAAAAGAGGGGGAATCTTCGATTTCATCTCCGATTTTTTCCCCAATATGCAAAATTATTCCAAAATTTTTATTTACAATACACTCGGGCTTCAATTGAATACAGATACGCTGTCGTGTACAGCCTACGATTTGGGCGTCAATTTTTGCACTGTTAAAAACTGATTTTTCCCGATTTTTCAAAAGAGGGGGAATCTTCGATTTCATCTCCGATTTTTTCCCCAATATGCAAAATTATTCCAAAACTTTTATTTACAATACACTCGGGCTTCAATTGAATGCAACATACGTTGCGTGTACAGCCTACGATTTGGGCGTCAACCTCTGCACTGTTAAAAAGCACTGAATTTTTTCCCGATTTTTCAAAAGAGGGGGAATCTTCGATTTCATCTCCGATTTTTTCCCCAATATGCAAAATTATTCCGAAATTTTTATTTACAATACACTGGGGCTTCAATTTATATAATATGGATACAGCATACGCTGTCGTGTACAGCCTACGATTTGGGCGTCAATTTTTGCACTGTTAAAAGCACTGAATTTCATCCATCCTTGCAAGCATTTCTGGGATTTGGCAAGAATGAGGACCTAGTTTATATATGCAAAATTATTCCAAAACTTTTATTTACAATACACTCGGGCTTCAATTGAATACAGCATACGTTGTCGTGTACAGCCTACGATTTGGGCGTCAATTTTTGCACTGTTAAAAGCACTGAATTTTTCCCGATTTTTCAAAAGAGGGGGAATCTTCGATTTCATCTCCGATTTTTTCCCCAATATGCAAAATTATTCCAAAACTTTTATTTACAATACACTCGGGCTTCAATTGAATGCAACATACGTTGTCGTGTACAGCCTACGATTTGGGCGTCAACCTCTGCACTGTTAAAAAGCACTGAATTTTTCCCGATTTTTCAAAAGAGGGGGAATCTTCGATTTCATCTCCGATTTTTTCCCCAATATGCAAAATCATTTTAAGAATTATATACACTACGCTTGGGCTTCAATTGATGTAATATGGATACAGCATACAATGTGTCGTGTACAGCCTACGATATGGGCGTCAATTTTTGCACTGTTAAAAGGGCTGAATTTTTCCGGATTTTTCAAAAGAGGGGGAATCTTCGATTGCATCTCCGATTTTTTCCCCAATAGGGGATACGTGAACGTACAGGTGGGGGAAAATATCCCTTCCCTACTTGCGAACGCATATTACGGATGTGATTTAAGGGGAGCATATTACAAGTGTCACGAAGTAGGTCTAGGCGACATCGACATGCACTCACGTAAGGATTTTCCTGCATAATCCTGTAATATCCTATATTTTGCAGGATCATGATACATGATCATACAGGATCCCCCAGGATCCTATAGGATCCTATAATTATCACTCATAAGTTCCCGTAGGATATTAAAGGTGGAAGATAAGTTCCCGTAGGCCATTAAAGGTGGAAGATAAGTTCCCGTAGGATATTAGAGGTGGGAGATAAGTTCCTGCACGACATTAAAGGTGTATGATAAGTTCCCGTAGGATATTAAAGGTGGAAGATAAGTTCCCGTAGGATAATAAAGGTGGGAGATAAGTTCCCGTAGGACATTAAAGGTGGAAGATAATTTCCTGCAGGATATTAGAGGTCGGAGATAAGTTCCCGTAGGATATTAAAGGTGGAAGATAAGTTCCCGTAGGATATTAAAGGTGGAAGATAAGTTCCCGTAGGATATTAAAAGTGGCAGATAAGTTCCCCAGACATTAAAGGTGGAAGATAAGTTCCTCGGGATATTAAAAGTGACAACATAAGTTCCCTCAGATATTAAAAGTGGCGTAAGTTCCAGACATTAAAGGTGGAAGATAAGTTCCCATGGGATATTAAAAGTGACAGATAAGTTCCCTAAGGCTATTAATCATGGACTATATATACCGATTAGGTTGATGAATCTAGCGTAATTTTTTCCTTAATCGGAGGATTTTCAAGACCTCTCCCATGGAAAATCTAGCGGGTGGTTTCTTATGGCTTTTCTTAACTTTTGGACAGAAAACTAGCGACTGGTTTCTTGTAGGTGCCATTTCTTATAGACCGCGACTTACTGTAGCCTCCCACGGGCATGCGACAGCCTCCCACGGGCTTACGACAGCCTCCCACGAGCCTCCCACGGGCCTGCGACAATGGCCTTCCACAGGCCTGCGACGGCCCCCCACGGGTCTGCGACGGCCTCCCGCGGGTCTGCGTCAGTCTCTAACGGCGGGGCCTGCGACGGCCTCCCACGGGCCTCCGACAACCTCCCACGGGTATGCGACGGCATCTCACGGGCCTGCGACAGCCTCCCATGGCGCATGGCCCTGCGCACACGCCTCCCACGGGCCTGCCACACGCCTCTTATTACGGGCATGCATGCGATAGCCTCTAACGGGCCTGCACCGACACTGGCAAGGCACGCCGAAGGCCTGTGCCGACACTGGCAAGGCAGGCCGAAGGCCTGCACCGGCCTTGGCACCGCCTACAAGTGCGGGCCGAAGGCCTGCACCGACACTGTCAAGGCAGGCCGGAGGCCTGCACCGGCCTTGGCACCGCCTACAAGTGCGGGCCGAAGGCCTGCACCGACACTGTCAAGGCAGGCCGAAGGCCTGCACCGGCCTTGGCACCGCCTACAAGTGCGGGCCGAAGGCCTGCACCGACCCCGACACCGATTACAAGGCAACGATGCCGAGCTAACTTGGCAAGTTCGGACCGGATCCGATGTCGACACTGAGGCCAAGGCCAAAAAAGCACCCGCCTCCGCATCCGCATCCGCAAAGGGCAAGGCCAAGGCCTCGGAGGGCCCCGCCTCCGCATCCGCAAAGGGCAAGGCCAAGGCGGCCGCGTCACCGGCCCCGTCACCGGCCAAGCCCGCCAAGCCCGCCAAGCCCGAAGCCCCAAATGTTGAAGACATCTTCAAGGTGGGGAAAGAGGTGGTGGTGTACGCGGGGGCTCAAACGGAGTACGAAGCGATGAAGAGTTCGCTCCGTCCCGACAAAGGCCAACTCGTGACGAACACCGGCCGATTGAAGGCCAACGTCGGGCTGTTCGCCGGGTTGGTGGTGGCGAATGCGGTTGGGGATATTCTCCCCAACCACATCATGGACGGCCCCGATTTCCCCCTCACCGAGGGGCTCATCGGTATCAAGGTGCGCACCAACCCTTTCAATATGTGTACAATATGTGTACAATATGTGTACAATATGTCTGTAATAGTACTGTAATAGTACTGTACTATATTTCCAATATTTGACACATGTATTTCGTTTGGTGGGGCTGCAGGTAACTGATGATATCCTCGACATGAAGATGCTTTGCAAAGAGAAGCCATTTGCATATGTCCGCAGCGCCACCTCCTTCATCATGAATGAGGTGGACAAGCGCCTCCCGGAAGGGATGGACGCTAGCCACCGAGTGGGGAATCCCGGCTCGGAGGCGTCCCTCCTCTTGCAGAAGGCCTTCATGCGCGAGGGAAGAACAAAAATAAAAAACCTTGTAGTGGACGTAGCCTACGTACGGCAGGGGGAGCATTTGTGAAACAAATTTGACAATTTGTAATTGTATTCAATATTAATTGTGTTCAATATGCCTCTCGTTGACATATGCAATAGGTCCACAGCATACTTGCAGCATGTTGAATATGTCTGTGCAATATGCATGCAATAGGTCTACAGCATATATCCAATATAGGCAACTTTTATTTCAATACATATGCAATATGTCCACAGTATATATACAGCATATTGAATTTGCATGTTCAATACGTATGCAATAGGTCCGCAGTATGTATCCAACATATTGAATGTTCCGTTTCAGTACATATGCAATATGTCCACAGTATATATACAGCATATTGAATTTGCATGTTCAATACGTATGCAATAGGTCCGCAGTATGTATCCAACATACTGAATGTTCCGTTTCAATACATATGCAATATGTCCGCAATATATATACAGCATATTGAATTTTCATGTTCAATATGTATGCAATAGGTCCGCAGTATGTATCCAACATACTAAATGTACCGTTTCAATACATATTCAATAGGTCCGCAATATATATACAACATATTGAATTTACATGTTCAATACGTATGCAATATGTCCGCAGTATGTATCCAACATACTGAATGTTCCGTTTCAATACATATTCAATAGGTCCACAATATATATACAACATATTGAATTTACATGTTCAATACGTATGCAGTAGGTCCGCAGTGTGTATCCAACATATTGAATGTTGACTTACAATATGTATACAATATGTGAGCAATATGTCTGCAACATGCCTTCATAGTGTTTGCGACATGCATGGTGCATGTCTCCAACCCTATACTACACATGTGTTGAAGGCATATTGAAATAACTCTCTGCATCAGAACTTCAATATGTCTCCAATACATGAGGGCTCACTGCAATACTATGTTGCACACATGTTGGAGCGCTTGCAGGCATATTGCACACATATTGTAACATTTTTTATTGTATTGAACATTTATTGTCAATACGCGTGCAATATGCCTGCAATATGTGTTCAATACGATGTATTGCACGCGTCCAGAAACGTAGGGAGGGGGTAAATGTTACGCTCCAGCACAAACACTTGCGCGATCTCCACGACCACGTGCAGGGCATGCAACGGCATGCGCTCTTTGCGGGCGCGCGCCTCCTCGTCCTCCACCGGCTCCGAAACGCGTCATGTTTTAGGTGACTGCATAACAGTCGCCGCGCCGGCCATGTCCAGCACGGCCTCCCGCCCACCGTTCTCCGTCACCCGCGTCAGCGATAATCCCTTGAAGACGGGCGCCCGACCGTCCGCGTCCGCGCCGACATCCGATAAAGCAACGCGTTTGTTTATCTTTGCGTTGCGCGGTTGCGTGCGAGCGTGCTAGTTCGCCTCCTTCATTCAGGGTCACGTTGAGCCCCGCGCGGGTTTCGCCCGACGTTTTGTTTGTGTACCGCTTCACAAACGCCGTCTGCGCTTCGGCCTGCGCGTACGGGAACGCGTTGCGTATGCGGCCGTGCATGAATAGTTTCCACTTCGTCGCGATCGCGCATCGCGGGCCCGTCGTGTTCGTCCGTGCTCGCCTCGCCCTCCGCTACGCGACGCAGTTGTTCGGCGCCGGGTTCAACCTGGTTTCGAGGTTGGGGTCTCAAAGGTCTGCTCGCGCATGATCACGGGCCACGCGCTTTCTTAGGCATCCAACATGCACTCGTGCAACGCGCGGTAGTCCGACTCCACGTTGTCGTTGCCGTACAGCGTCAAAGTGCGTTTCTCTCGACGTGAGCCCTCGCGCAGTTTGTCGCCGCGGAAGAACCGTACAGCCTCGTTCGTGGAGACATCCCCAAAGAGGAAGCGAGGACGTTCGACACGCGTTTCTATGGCGGTTTCCTCAGGTCGTGGTAGTTCGGTTGTTGCTATTTCTTGTCTTTTCAATAATGCCGTCTCTTACAATCGTTCCTGAATAAGTAGACGTTCGGCCTACGGGATCTTCCCTAACCGAACGTGAACAATCTCGATCTAGCATTTCGGTCATACGGTGTCATTTCCCCAACGTCACGATGACACAGTTACGATTCCCTCGATACGGTTCGATACACGGATCTCTCTCGTTTCGTATGTACCTCCGGGTACAAAATATTCGTTCAGTTACGGCGAGCATAAATTACAATGACGTGTCCCAGTTCATCTCCCCTGCCTCGCCTGCGCCCCGGTGTCCTCCCCGCTCACCGGGGGTTGCCACCGAGGCACCTATACCACTGCTCCACGTTTGCCCCTGCTCTCCTGCTCCATCTCCGGCCTCGATCCTTGTACCTGTCGCACCCACACACCACACCGCCCCCCGCTCAACACTCGCCCACGCGTGCACAAGACGATGATTAAAAACCAAAAATCAGTAACGATCTTATAACACAATTGATCAGAATTGAATATTGGATGGAGGTCGATCGCGTGCGATAGAATTCGATGATGACATAATATTACGCAATACATCCCGGAATAAATATGATGACGTGAGATTATGTAAACACAGAATCAGAAATGTAAATACAGATGCGAAATTTATGAATACAGATACGAAATCAAAATGCATGGATTCCAGGCGATTCCTAGCCATGTAAGGAAATCTTGTGAAATATAAGAAATAGTAACAAAGTAGTCACAACATTCAGGTGCAACAATTTACTGCTTTCAAGCACTTTTACTCACTTTCACGGCCGCCTCTGGCGCAGAAACCTAAAACAGCCTGTTCTGCGGGCTATGTGTGTGTGTGTGTGGGGGGGCTACCCAAGTTGATGAGAAAAGCTGGCTGACCTGGAATTTACGGTTTTCTTAAAGGTGGGTGATTACTGTATGTACCCACGTCGTACTAAGGGGGTGTGTTCACATGTACCCAACATGCACTAGTCTGCCATTTGGTACATGTCTGGTACATGTGTATGAGGAACCATGTACCCAACATGTACTCAGCATGTACTGTATGGTACACGTTGGGTGCATGTGTACGAGGAACCATGTACCCGGCATGTACCTACATGTACCCGCCCGGTGCATGCTGGGTGCATGTGTACGCACTCGATTGCGCACACATGCACCCCGCATGCACCGTTCTGGAAGTGTGTACCCGTCGACGGGGTACACGTAGGTACACGTAGGTACACGCCAGTCCTGTTTTCCGGATGTCCATTTCTGAAGGAATAACTCATTTGTTTACATCGAAACTTGTCAAGGATGTCTTAGTCACTCATGGCCTTGACATATATGTGAAAATATTGCACTTTTTTACAACTCGGATTTTCACTGAGTTTTGGGCCCCAAGTTGGGAGTGGGTAGGTACATATGTACCTTGTCCAAGTACATGCCGGGTACATGTCGGGTACATGTCGGGTACATGTCGGGTACATGTGTCCTAAACTTGTAGGGTTAGCCTCGGCTGTAGTATCAGAATTGCACAGTAGGAGATTGGGCCAAGAGCCCTTAACTATTGTTGCTGACCTAACATTGTTGCCTAGCTGCTAGCTCTGATTGACAGTCACCACTCTCCTGTACGGAGGTGGTGTGCTGAGATCTGGGTATCTAGGACCCCAGGCAGCCCTGACAGGCAGGCCCCTGACCCCCTGACTCGAATTCGTCCAGAGGTAGTGACTGTGACAACTGTGCCACTGGTCAGTAGTCAGTAGTTTCCGACACGTGCCGTTCCGACCGTTCCGACCGAGCGAGGTTTTAGGTTTCCATAACTCAGTAATATGTCACTCTTTTATCACACTTTATATTCAGTTTCGTCTCTATCATTGTATTCTGAAAACTTATATCGGATATATACCCGTAGTATATCGGCACAGCATACCGCATCGAGCGCATGCACGACGCCACGACATTGATAAGAACCGCGTGGCATTAAGCCAGTGACAATTCGGTTGGACGAGAATATTTAGGCGGAGCGGCAATATATACGATTGAGGTGACGTAGAACTTCTGCTAGACCCAACGCCGCGCTAAGATTAAATCAGGGCTAGGTATCGAGCTTATTGTTTGATATCGATAAGTTTTGATAACCGCATATTTATTGTCGATACGATATGATATATAACGGGGAAAATCGATACGATATGATAACTTCGAAAACTTCATCGATACGATATGATAAGTCAAAAAAGTTATCGATACGATATGCCAAACTCGTGATAAATCACATATATCGCGATATCTCGATACTTCGGTCCCGTATATCGCAATACTTACGCTACGTTATGTCCGGTGCGTCAAAGAGTGGCAATGCTAGCTAAGGTACAAAAACACTAGCATCAGCATATATAGCTACGCACACGCATTCTAAGCTCTACTAGGCTCCTAATCCTTCGCATTCCTTCGCGCCAACATTAAATGCTAAAGTGTTTCCTCAGCGGGCGCATATCGACATGTCGAGACGTAAATATGCAAAAAGCTATCGACACGATATGACCTTCACGTAATAATATCGATACGATACGATCGAAACACAAAATGTATCGATACGATATGATAAGTAAAAAAAATTATCGATACGATATGATAACCCGATATATCAATCAAGGTACCGTATCGGTTCCCAAAACGCGTATCGATAGTTTTCGATATAATGAAGTTTGTTGTCGACAGATACCGATAACACTGCAAAACTTGTTGACAGATATGAATAACACCATTATTGTTGTCGACAGATACCGATAACTACACGAAAGTTGTCGACAGATACCGACAAGAAACGAAAACTTGTCGACAGATATTGATATTCCGATTTTTCCCGATATATCGATATATCGGGGATATCGACAGCAAGTGATAAAATTGTCCAAAATATGACCCTTACGCCGTTAATGTCGTACGGGTTAATCTATGTTCGCTTGACTGGGCCTGATCCTTGTGCGACCAGAACCGTGCTTGTAGAGCCCCTGCAGGATTTCCGAGCACGACCCATCCTGAATTTTCAAATCACGATCGACAAGCCTACTTTTCAAATTCCGAGAAATGAGAGCTCACACGAATACCGTGTCACAGTTCAATATTATGTCACGAATACTCCTTGATCGATACGGTTGAGCAAATGAAAATCCTAAACCAATTTGGGATCGATATGGCAATTGATGAATGTGCATCATGAATGAACGCCACGGATGGAATACTCGTAAGAAAAGCACGCAAGATCGATCGCTCCGTGGGTGTTTCAAAGTCAACGCCAGGGCATGCATCCATCCACCGCCAGCCGCCACACGAGCCACTGTGCGGGATGCGCACGATCCGACATCCGAGATATCGATATTTCCGATATCATCAAATGTTATCGATATCCTTGTCCACAAAATGTTGTCGACAGATACCGATAACACTGCAAAACTTGTCGACAGATATGAATAACACCGTTATTGTTGTCGACAGATACCGATAACTACACGAAAGTTGTCGACAGATATTGATATTCCGATATCGCAAAAAAAGGTTGTCGACAGATACCGATATCTCCGATATCGGAGATATCGATGCGGTGCCTTGATATCAATATATCGAGTTATCGATACCGAGCCTTGGATTAAATTGCAAATACCTTCCCCGGTAATGCTACAACTATGTTAATTGCCAATTGAATTCACGACATCTGAAGTGTGAGTGCATCGTCCTTTGCGGGTAGACCCATTTCTAAATGCTCAATCGCAAGACAATGTGCGAATATATTACTTTACACGATCGGACATGTCAAATGTCAAAAGAGCTTGGTTTCTAAAATTGCTGAGGAGGGCATAGCAACCAAATATACGGACATATATAAATTGATGACAAGAACTATGCTTGGGAGTATTGTTATGTAAGCTCAAAGTTTTACCTGAAGGCTCGTGGTCGTCATGGATAGACTGCGGTTACACCATTTGGTATACTAATGCATATTTGGAAGCATTAAAACCACCCTATAAAAGCACGTTGGGGATCACTCACGAATAACGCTTGGGACTTTAACACTTGGGTTTAACATATTCAGAAGCACAGCATATGAGTACCCTTCACGACTTTTTGCATCCCAGTCTGTCATATGAAACACAAAGTTGTCTTCCCATGACTCTGAAGGATTCGTCAAAACGTTGAACCTGCAGTTACAAGTTGGCATTTCCTCATAATATCACAATAACCGATTTGCCTACGCTTGAAAGGTGGACAATTGAAACTACAGTCGACAGGTATTAAGTACCTTTGGTAAGACATACACATCCGTTGACGAGCTTTTGATGAATTTGTCAGAATCTCCCAGAATGCACCTTGCTCCCACGGCCACCCTCTGGTAGGGTCACTTGCTGGTTTTCGATCGAGATACATATCATACCTCTGTGAAAGGTACCTTGGATAATCTCCGAGGGCCCAAAGATCCTGAAAAAGGCGTAGCAACGCTTAGCTGCTCCCGACGCCGTTTCCAGACACGGTGTGCAATAGTAAAACTCGGTGGTATCCTGTGAACCCTCGAAAGATGACGTGGCAGTTAAACAGTCATGGAAGTACGGTCCCTCTACCTGTAAAAAGTTGTTGACATATGAAGTGTTTCTGAACAACATCACACCGGCATTCAACAAGTATCCGGAAGGAATGCCGTTGTAGTTGCTCGCCTTCCAGTCCTCAGCGTTCAACAAAGCCTGCCACAGTCCACGAGGTCAGGCCCTTGCCAAAACATGAACGCTGAGATACACTCAAGGTTGTTACCCGTGACAGGCCAAACTCAATTTCAGGTCGCTGCCTGTATTTGGCACGTGTGTGGAATTTGTCAGCAGCATTTTCAAAAGTAGACTCAAGAGAAACGAACATAGGCCAAGGTGTCATCAAGTGCATACCAAACGCGCATTTGAGAGCTGTCGAGAAGAGGGCAAACGCGTTATCATTTTAGCTGACTAAAATGAAGCACCCGTTAGGAACAAGAATGTTCGACTGGGCCCTGAGTGTACAGCTTTGAAGCCAGGCGAGCACCTGATCTTGACAAGCCCACATCTCGCACTCCACTCTGGAGTCGATACTTGAGACGATACTCTCTAAATTGGTCTCTGCGTTCATGATCAGGGTATCGGCGTCCATCCAAAGTAAATACTCAGTCGAGCGCAAGTGCTTTAAAATTAAGGATATCTTCTCCCAGCTCGGATGCCTCCCAGATGTGAAAGGGCGTCTCTCCACAATCACGTCATATCGATGCCTTAAGCCATATAGCTGCTTATTAAGTGTGGACCTCTCAGCATATGCGCTAATTTCGTCAGTATACCTGCACGAGCGCCCAAAGAAGCACGGCACTTGGAGTCGCTAAAATGCGGGTAAGGAAAACTCTTGGCTGGGTTGCCAGATAGCAATGCATACTTTCAAAGGGTTCATCCTCTTCATGCAACGCTCTTGGTAGGTTTCTTAAGACTTGTGGTTATACATATCATAGGCGTGCAAACGAGAAGGACCGTTGAAAACTGAAGAACAGTGGACGGCACCAAGAAAATGTGCAAAACTTTTCAAGCCAGGACTTGCTTAAGGGACGCGAAGAGAGAGCCGGTGATGAGACCAAAATACATACGCTGTGAGGATGGTGAAGCGTTTCTCCGAAGCTTCTTGAGGAGGCTTTTCTCTCGTGTCCGAGGTGCCAGTGTAGTCCAAGCCCGCTCGAGAATTCCTTTCTGCGCGACTGAACATTCCTTCCCGCGAGCTACTTTGACGAGGGGTTCTCTGAGTTTCTTTGGTATCACTTCCAGTCTTGCCCTTGCCTTTCTGTCCAATTTGTCTGAGGTCTGTAGCAATTATGGGACTTGGCTCCCGTCCCGGTTCAACCACTTGAGGTGTTTCCCCAATACCCCAAATGAACGAAGCGCGCGCCGAGTGAACTGCTGAGGATACCTCTTCACCTCCACTTCTCGGTGCGCAAACCTGATCCAGGCACGTGAGTGTGAAGTGTAGAATAGTTTCACACAGACTTTGAAAGTAGTGAGCAGAGAGTCACTTTACCGATCGAACTAATCAAAAGTCAAGCTGAAGGCAATAACTTACCCAAAATGATAGTGCGCACACTGTGCACAACCTAAATAAGCTTTGCATGACCATCATCGTGTGTCTAAAATGTTATCAATTACGTTGCACTGGTATATAAGGCAAGCTGGCGGTGGCTTGAATGGATAATAGTGCCAGCCTTCGGAATTCGATACTACATACTTGGATCTCTCTCCCACTTCGACTTGAGCAATCGAAGGTTTTAGGTCAATTTCTCGAACAGGGATTACAACAGTCGAGTGACACGAGGCTGGCGTGGGTAAGTGAAGACTTTCAACTGGATTGGTCAGCTTTTAAAATTCGCTACATTTCCCCCCCCCCTTTTTCCAAAAAAAATTGATGCGGACCCTATGGACGGGCAATTCAAGGCATCCATTTTGAGATCGACTTTTTTCGACGCTAGCCGGATCTGAAAACTCGCGGCGGCACCCTCGCCTGTCGTGTAACCCAGCGCAGGGCAAGCGAAGGGGGATAAAATAACTAGTTTATACGTTTATACACCTTGACCCCCTGGGGTGACCCTGCTTGAAGGAAGATCAGATGATAAGAGGTTTCAGGTTACTCAAAGTTGAGTTGAATTTCAATATCTTATGTTCTTCAAATCATTTAGTTTATAGGTCAAGATTAGGCATGATTTCAAATCATTCCATCGAGGGTAAGGTTCTACATTCGAACTCGAAAATTTTTCGTGCTGTATTTTGCAAAACCTTTCGAAATCATTCCTCACGCATGCTTACCTGCGTCACATCTTATGTGTGCTTTGCTTCCATCTGAGCCGGTAACGCTCTGACATTTCAGTCCTATCATGTTTCTACGCGCTATGCTTTCAAGATGAGAGATATCGAAGGGCAACGTGCGCTAAATTTCAGTCGCAAGTTGTGGCCGTTATCTTGCTGTATCCTCTTGGTATGTTGCACCGCCGGGGAGTCTTCCCAACAAGAACTCATGTCCGGCGAGGAATACGTGGGTTCCGTTACATGTGACGAGTCGCACACTTTTCGGGCAAACTTCTCCGTAGGGGCCGCAACACTGGAACTCATGCTGGACGCCGTTACAGACCCTTCAAGCGGTGTGTCATCCGTGCTACTTGAAGTAAGTCGTGAGAGCAACTTTTCTACTATCGTGGCAAGTGCCGAGGGAGCTGTGGAGCTGTCCTTTAAAGCAACGGACGCTTCGAGTTATGGCAGCTATTTTTTTCGCATGGTGTCTGGAAACTTATATTGCCCAGCTGGATATGGAGTTCAAGTCGTAGAGACGTGGGAAGGCAGAAGTGCGCCACTGAACCTCACCGTTATCTTCCAGACAAATGTACGCAGCAGACTAATGCCAGTTAATAAATATGATTCGATGTGCGACATGGAGTACTATGATGAGAAGCCGGAAAAATGTGTTGGAGGTGGGTGAAGCTCGCATTTTGTTTCAACCGTTTCAGTAGCCGGTTGTCTAATCATGTCGCAAGGGTAGTTCCGTTCTTTCACATATCGAACATGTCTCGTTTTCTACAATTCATTTGTGCTTGTGGCGACCAAAGGATAAGGATTTCGCGCAAGATTCTGTTTGTCGCGCACTGGAGAAGCCTTCGTTGACGGCCTTTTCGGCCTTCACAAAGTTCCCTCGCCAACTATGTTCTGACGAGGGTCTCTCGAGGCCAGCGTCCGAAGTCGCCGCAGCAATGTCCAGGCCAGCCCAACTCAGCGCCAAAGGTAGACGTCAAGGTTCAAGTGTGATGGTGGAAGCGTCACGTAAATTCAACGACGCTGAGTGCCTTGTGACAGCAGTCCCGGTGCTGCCTTCTTGTTGGTTCATGTCACAGGCACAGACAGACGTGCGGGGTATGCCGACGCAGTCACGGGCTTGTTGGCTTGTGTGTACAGGCGCAGACAGACGCGCGGGATATATCAACGCAGTTAAGGCCGCCACAGCGAACGTGGTGTGTATTGATGGAGGAAACGCCGTCGTCGGGACAACCTTCTTTGCTGTGGTAAGCCTGGCGTCGCCGTCAGCCTCCGGCTATATATATATATCCGGCTTTAGGGTTTTCGCTTCAGCTCCCCCCGATCCACAATATCATCCGTACACAACGCGCCATTCACTCAAGCATCACGTTTTAGCTCGCGTCCTTTTGCATCCTTGATACGCAAGCCCCCTTTTGTCACCTTCCACTCCAGTTCACCCTGTGAAAGCGCAGATCCCCTTCGCCGCCTCGCGTCGGGCCGCAGGCAAGGATACAGGAAGCTCTGCTTTTTTGCTCTGCTGAGATAATTCCGATTGCTAACGTGTGTGAACCAACGTCAAACATACCAAAACCTGGGTTGTCCTGCATATGTGGATGTAACTTTTGAGAAATAGTAAAAGAAGCTCCTCACGCTGTTTCTTTTGGTTGCAGTACGACGGAGAGGCGGATGCAGAGCTGCTGCTCAACTATGTGCCGTTCGATGTGTATGTGCCGCAACACTTCGAGTTCAACAATGGAGAAGCCCAGATGAGCAAGATGCTCTCCTTCCTCAATTACAGGACCGACGCCGTCCTCTCCAACGTCCAATGGACCGACACCATTCTCGAGGCTAGCAGCCTGCAGAGGTAATTCCCGACAACATGATGGAATGAGAAGCATGACAACCATTCTTCAAAGTGAGCATTTTTTGTGAGGTTGAATGGCAAACCGAGCCAAAGTGCCTCGAGCCTTGCCACTGTTCTACTGGTTGGGAGCCTCGGGAATTCCGTGAGGGCAATCCAACAGTGTTTCAGCCTCTTGATCTACGTTCACATTTTGGGTTTTCTCACGTTTCTTGTGAAGCACCCAAGTTGCTGCATGCAAACAACTCGGATGGCCGTTGGAACGCAACCCTGCAGATACGCCATCAAGGAGTATGCTGGGAGGATGGTGGGCTTTCTCGGCTTCGTTTCGGAGAAGATCTATGAATATGCGCCACTGCTGAGCGATAATTTTGTGGTCAACCCGGACGTGCGCAACGAGGTGTGTATTCTTCACTTTATTCAGTCTATGGTTGCTCATGATTGCATGAGGCCTTTCCAGTTCAAGAGTCAGCCCCTATATCCTGCCGGCTCCCACTCTTGGGCTCTACCTCACGTTCTGCCGTAAACCAGGTTCCCAGTTGGATCACATGCGTCTACGTGGCAGTCAGCGCTCTGCGTGACATTGTGGCACCTTTAACAGTGAGTGACAAAGACAGGGCGGACTTTGCCGTCCCTACCCGGTGCAAGTGCGCTCAGGTGTACGACTCTCTCTTTTGTTCGTGTGCAGCCTCTGGAAGTCCGGGTGGCTGCGCAGCTGGCCCTCGTGATGGACGAGATCCAGCAAGTTCATCCAGCTTGCAATATATTTGTAGTAAGTGGTTTTGAAGAACAGGATTGCGAGGAGCTGCTCAAGCACTCGGAGAGAATCTCCATTTGCTTTTCCAGCGCTCAAACAGGAGACACAGATTGGGATCAGGTTGTTTGCCCTCGCCACTTCAGGCCGTCAGATGATGCTCGATGATGATAGTAGTTTCGAGAAGTGAAAGCCAAAAACTGTTTTCTGGCAAGGTAGAGCAGAGCCCTCGATTGAGCCTGATCAGTACCCCACGCACATCCGGTCTGGTATGAAGGCACCGCGCAGGGCGATGCAAAAGTTGCAGCACAGTGTAGCCAAACGGTCTTGAATATGTGTTCCTTGTTTGTTGGGAATCGAGAACTCGTCAATTATTGAAGGCGTGGTGGGCTACTACTAGATGTCCGGTCAGCTGCCAACAAGTTTCAGTAGGTATGGTCAGCTGCCTTCGCGTCTCATTAGGTCTGCTTAGCTGCACTAGGGATGGCGAGCTAGGCAAAATAAGACGAAAAGGGAACAAGCTTTTCAGGTTGTGCGGCTTCTAGCATTCACTTTTGCTTCTTTCTTAATCCGGCTTTCTGTATGTTTTGCTCCTTGCATAATCTGAAAACGCTGGTTGCAAACCCGGTGGCTATTGTGTGTATTTTTAGGTTTTCGCTGGGAACAAGTGTAGTCATGTTTGACAGGATGCGCCTTGTCGAACACCAGCTGGGCAGCTCACACAGGGGGGAAGGCGTGTGGGCAGGAAACGGAATTGCCGCATCAGCAGGTGCGCAACGCAGTAGGCAATACGACGCTACTGGTGACAGGGAACTCGAAAATGTATGGCCGCGGGCTGGCAGCTTTCTGGGTCGACTTTGACTCCTCCGGGCTGCCTTCAGCATGGGGAGGAAACCAAGTCATTATGGACGAGGCGCTCAATGTGAGCGATGCGGAGGTAGGGTGGCGCACAATGCTTTCTTCTTTGAATTTGCATGAGCTCGCTACATTCAGACCGAACCTCCACAATTTTCTCACCATTATTGGAATGGAATACGTATTTTCATTCCACAACGAAAGCCATCCACAATTTAGGGCGCCGCGCATCGCTAAGTGTAGTCTGCAGTTAGGCACACTTTAGAGTGTTACGTATTGTTAAGTGTGATACGCAGTCAGGCACACTTTCGAGCATTACACATTGCGAGATGTGGCATGCAGCCAGGCACAATTTAGGGCATCACACACTGTTACGTGTGCTGCGCAGTAGTGCTCAATTTAGGGCATTTCAATGTTGCTCGAATCCTCCTTTGCAAAAGCCAGAGGCACTGCAATATTTTTACATTAAATATTTTTGTCCACTGTCTTTCAGTGGTTAGAACCCTGTTTCAATTTAAAGGTCGAGTGTCTGTCCATGCACGCATCAAAGTCAGCAGAGTCCCTGGAGCTGGGCGAGGAGGGAAGGCATGGAGCTGGGCGAGGAGGGAAGGCATGGAGCTGGGCGAGGAGGGAAGGCA
>LGRX02032304.1:0-12475 GCA_001247695.2 Cymbomonas tetramitiformis | reverse complement strand
GCATATGGCGTGAGCATGGGGTGTGAATTGGGTGTAGCGCATCGGCGGCCTGAGTGGGACACGGCTGGGTGTGGCGCATGACATGAGCGTGGGACACAGCAAGGGGTGTGGCGCATCGGCGTCCTGAGTATGGGACACGGCTGGTCGTGGTGCCTTCTGACTGGCGTCACCCCCGGGCCCCGGTGAGGGCGTAGCATTCCGGGGCCGAGACCGTGTGGCGAGACGGCCGTGTGGCGCTGCGCGAGGGCCGGGTCTGGACTGAGCCCCGATGTGGCCTGCGGGCGTACAGGGGTGTGACCCGGACGGCGCCACGCGGCTGGGGCGCTTTGCCCTCTGTGGGACACGGCGTGGGTGTGGCGCATTGGTGGCCTGAGTGTCGACACGGCTTGGATGTAGCGCATGGTCTGAGTGTTGGACACGGCTTGGGGTGTGGCGCATCGGCGGCCTGAGTGTGGGACACGGCTGGGTGTGGTGCATGGCGTGAGCGTGGGGTGCGGCTTGGGTTTGGCGCTTTGGTGGCCTGAGTATGGGGCATGGCGGGGGTGTGGCGCATGGCTTTTGTGTGGAAGTGGCGAGGAGGTGGCGCATGGCCTGTGGGCGGGGTGTGGCAAGGGTGCGGTGCATGGCCTTTGCGTGGGGCACGGCAAGGGGTGCTGCGTTGCCTGAGTGTGGAACACGGCGGGGGTGTGCTGTATGGCTTGGGTGTGGGGCGCTGGAGGCTTTTTCTCTGTTTGGCGTGAGTGTGGGGTGTGGATTGGGTGTGGCGCATCGATGGCCTGAGTGTGGGGCGTGGCAAGGGCGTGGCTCGTGGCTTTTGCTTGGAGATCGTAGGTGTGCTTTTGCATGGCTGCAGTCCGGGGATCGTGGGGGGCGTTGCACGGAGCATGCGTGGGGTGTGATGTGTGGGCTGCGCGTGTAGTGTGGCTCTGGGCGTGGTGCATGGCCTGGGTGCTGGGCGCGGTCGGGGTGTGAGACCTACATAACCAGGAGCGCCCACCCGCCCGGTGTGGTTTTCCCCCGTGCCCCTTCCTCCTTCTTCCAATCCTTGCCCTTCTTGCCTTGATCGCCTCTAGCTCGCCTCTGTGACGGGCCCTGTGCCCTGTAGGCTAGGTAGAACCGGACCTTGTAAGTAATATTTATTATTTTTCCCTCTCTGTGTGGCTCCTTCTCCTGCTCTCGAGTGCCCTGCCTTGCGCGCCCCTTCCTTTGTCCGCAGTTGGTCGTGCATGCCCTGGCAGGCCGCTCGGAGGCTGGGCGAGCCAGAGTGTGCGCCAGAGTGTGCGGAGTGGCGTGGTGTGGTGCATGGCATGAGTGTGCGCTGCAGCTGGGGCTGGAGCGTTGCCAGAATGTGCGGAGTGGCTGGTGTGGTGCTTGGCATGAGTGTGCGCTACAGCTGGGGCTTGAGCGTTGCCAGAATGTGCGATGTGGACGGTGTGGTGCATAGAATGAGTGCGCGCTGCAGCTGGGGCTTGAGCGTTGCCAGAATGTGCGGAGTAGCTGGTGTGGTGCATGGCTTGAGCATGTGGCACGGCTTGGGAGTGGGGCTGGGCCCGAGCATGTGGCACAGCTGGGGGTGTGGTGCTGGGCCTGGGCAGGCGGCGAGGCTGGGGAGTGGGTCGTGGCTTGAACAAGCCGCGGCTGGGGTGTGGGGCTGGGCCGGAGCATGCGGTGTGGCTGGGGCGTTGAGCGAGGCCCGAGTTTTGTTGAGTGGCTGGGTGTGGTGCATGGCTGAGCTTTGGCACGGCTCGGGTGTGTATCAAGGCCTGAGCATGTGACACGGCTGGTGGTGTGGTGCAGGGCTTGGGCCTGCGGCACGGCTGGGGGTGTGGAGCGTGGCCCGAGTTTGCGGAGTGTCTGGGTGTGGTGCATGGTATGACCACGCCACGGCTGGGGCCGAGGGGCATGGCTTGAGCATTTGGCACGGCTGGGGGGGTGGGGCCGGGCCTGAGCATGCGGCGCGGCTGGGTTGTGGGAGCACGCCGCGGCTGGTGGAGTGGGGCGTGGCTTGAGCTTGCGGCGCGACTGGGGGTGCGGGTCATGGCCTGAGCTTGCGGCATGGCTCGGGTGTGGCGCAGGGCTTGGGCGTGTTGCACGCCTGGGGAGTGGGGCATGGGGCGAGCTTGGGCCGTGGCTGGGGTGGGTTGCGGGACTTGAACATGCGGCTTGGCTGGGGGTGTGCTTGGTCTGAGCTTGCGACACGGCTGTGGTGCTCTGATTGGCCTTTGCGTGGTGCGTGGCGTGGTGGCGTGCATGGCTTGATCACGAGGCACGGCTGGGTTGCGCTGACTGGCCCCTTGCGTGATGCGCGGTGTGGCGTCGTTTTGGCCTCTGGGTGACCGCGAGGCTTGCTTTGGAGCCCCCCCCTCTGCCTCTTGTCCCCTTCTCTGGCAGCAGGCTGCGGGCTTGGTCGCCTCAACTGGATTTCACCTTCCCCCTTGCCCCTCCTTGCGCTCCTTCTCGTCTGCCCCTGCCTGTGGAGACCCTCTTTGCCTGCCTTGCTGTGCCCTGCCCCTCCCCGCCCCTCCTTGTCCCCGGCACGGCCTGTGGCTCCCTTGCTCCCTCCCCCCTCCTTGCGCGGCTTGCAGGCGGACCGTGAGATGCGGGAGGAGACGGACAAAGCGGCCTTGCTCACAGCTGCGGCGGGTAACCTCTTGCCCCCGGCTGCTCCCCGCTCCGGGCACCCCGTGTGGTGTCAGTGCACAGGGCGAGGGGCGGCAGGACTAGGCGGGCTCTCCCTAAGAAAGCATATTGTCGTTGAAACACACTGATAGGTGCCGTATTGGTGGAGAGTCCCGCCCCGCACCCACAACCTGCTGTGCTGCTCCGTGCGGGCAGTGAATTGCAGGGCTTTGCATGTAGCGCAGGATGGACCGTCTCTTGGGGGTGGCAGGCAACTCATAAAGCATTCCGATGGCCACGTCACACCTCGCACCCGACTAGAGAGCACTATCCGATTCCGAATCCGATTCCGAGTGTCCGATTGTTGTGCATGCCCTGCAGTGAATGCCAGGGAGGGGGGAAATGGGGGGCTCGCAGTGTGCGCCTCAGGGGGGTGGTTGGGGAGGTTTGCCCTTTCCTTGGGGATGTAGGTTTTTGGTTCCTGACTGGCGGCACACACTTTCTGGCCCTCAGGGCGCTATGCGTTCCATAAGGAGGGGGGCCGCAGGGCGTGGGAAGGGGCGCAACCTGGACTGGGGAGACACGAGATTGCAATGCGCCGCAGGTGTTCATGGGTGGGACACGAGATCGCAATGCGCTGCAGGTGTTCTTGGGTGACGCGTGCAAGGGTCTTTGGGCAAGGGGCGGGCGCATGGCAAGGCTCCTCCGAGCTCCTTGGTTGATGCTTGGGGGTAACACCACTCGCACTGTTCAACTAAAGAGGGAGGGGGCGCCACTGTGCGAGGCAACGCGCTCATCGAGGCTCAATCATCTGGGGAGGTCATCCACTCATATCATCTGGGGAGGTCATCCACTCATGTTCGAGGTCATCCACTCATGTGTCCTCTCGGGAGGTCATCCACTCATGTCATCGAGTTCGAGGCTCAATCATCTGGGAGGTCATCAACTCATGTAGGCCAACTCTTTTATCCTGCCTTTTTGGGGGGGCGCAGATTGCTGTACCGTTGCCAGGGGGCGGGCGCTTCGCGGCGTCCGCCTCAGGGCAGCGTTCACAGCTGTTTCGGAGAATGTCTGTACTGGGTACAGGCTCCGGCCATGGGTACACCACCCAGCCCCCCACGGTTCGTGTGCGGGCTGTCTCTCCTGGCTAGGAGGGCAGTGGGAATACTGTCCCTGTCTCTTGCGACCACTAAAGGGGCAACCCTCATGGCGCTGGCCCAGAGGTTGATGCTTGGGGGTAACACCACTTGCAATGATCAACCGGCCATAGCTTCTAGGGCGGGGTGGCACCCGTCCATACCCACCACCAAGGGAACTTCGTCTTGGCCCGAAATTCGGGCGGGGCGGCCCGTGGGCGTGGAGCTTAAGAGATTCCAATGCATACGTTTCGTCAAAAGCTGACATTGACATTGACATTGCAGGGTGCCGGCGCGGACCTCAGCCATGGCGACAATTACGGCCTCACGCCTGTGCACTCGGCTGCGGGTGGGGGACACGTGGAGGTGCTAAGGATGCTTCTCATATGGTGATGACCATCTTGACACGGCTGACACATGTGCTTCCACAATGCCAGACACTTTTCAGTTCCATGCCCTTGCGCCATATGATGACTCAGTCAGTGCCTGCCACTCCGGATCACCATCCACATAAAGCACCGCACCTGGCTGCACTTGGCTGTCGAGCCAGCCGGCTACGGATCCCAACTAAGTCATTCACGAAGATGGGACTCCGTTAATGGACCTGGGGGTTGTTAGCCCAAGCTCAGTGACGCCAACGCCTATGCGTAGTGCCCAATATGGTGATGACCATCTTGACACGGCTGACACACTTCCCTTGATTGCCATGGCAGCCTCTTGCTCGCCGGCGCTCCTCTCCCCCATCCCTCTCCCTTGAGCCGTGGCGGCCTCTTGCTCGCCGGCTCTCTCCCCCTACCCCCTGAGCCATGGCAGCCTCTTGCTCGCCGGCTCTCCTCTCTCCCCCCGCCCTCTTTTCCCTGCGCCGTTTGTGTTGTGTTGTTTTGTTCGCTCGAGGCGGCTGGATATTCCAGCACCCCCCCACGCCTGGATTTCTTCTTCAACGCCGTCCTCGATTCCGCCACGTCCTTCACCATCCGCCTTTCCCCTTCTCTCCACCACATCCGTTCTTCCACCACCCCCATCCCTCCTCCTTTGTTGATCCTTCCCGTCCGCCTTCGCACGCCCCACCCTCTTCCCACCCTCTTCCCGCGAGAATGCCTCGCTCCGCCCCCACTCCTCCTCGCTTCCAACCTTCACCCTCCCCCGCTCCGCTTCCCAACCACAGCGCGCAAAGTCTCAAGGCTTCTGGACCCTGATACGGATCTTGCGTGTTTGACCTCAACGAGCGAGACCCTGGCCCTGGCTCTTGGACCAGTCCCTTGGCGCTTGGACTCTGGAACCTCTGGCAGCAACATCGACGCCGTGTTCTTCCCTCTTGCCCATCCCTCTCCTTCGTCTTCCCCCCCCACCCCTCATACCATCTCTCTCCCTCTCCACGCCCCCTCACCCCTCTGTCCTCCCGCACCCCCCTTCACCAATCTTCACCCTCTCCTTCCTTCCGCAACCCTGCCACTCCGCTTCCTCTGCATATCCCTCCTTCCTCACTCCTCCTCCTGCAGCCCTACCACCTCATCTGCCGCTTCTCCGTCCCCATCTGCCTCCCACCACCCTCCCTTTTCTTTTTTGGAGCCCTGTGCCCCTCGCTCCCCATTTTCCAAAAACTCCCTCGCACAATTCCCCGCCCTCCATTGCCTCTCCCCCTTCCTCCCTCTCTCTTCACGCCCCCCCTTGTACCTTTTCGCGGGCCTTCGGGACGGAGCCTGGATCGTCCGGGGCGCTCCCGCACAATTTGCGCCCTGCTACAGGAGATGGTCTCATCCACCGAAACAGGATGCCAGGGGGAGCGTTATGGAATAACCCCGGGTGACTATCTCACCATGACCACTGAGCTTTCACCATGGAAAACTCGACATGCGGCGACGGCTCCGTTGACTGCCGAGCGGAGGATTCCTCCTCCGCGCATGCCTGGCTGCCCCTGGGCAACCTTCCAGACCCCTCTGGAGAACTAGAATCAGAACTCGAACTAGAACTTGAGTCTGCACTTGAACGTGTCGGACAAGATGGAGCTGCGCGACGAGAATCCTTCTTCCCGCAGCTCCACCCACAACCTTTTCCGCAACCACCTCGCCGACCTTCCACCCCCACCACACCCGCACCCAACTCCACTGCAGAATCACTTGACGCCCCACCTCTCACCTCACCTCCCTCGCCCTCACCCACCTCTTTTCCTTCCATTCCGATTGGCTCCACTCATCTGCCACCCTTTGCTCTCCATCCCCCATTTTCCACGGGCCCTTATTCCCACCCTCCCCAATCCTTCTTCGACGGCACTTTGACTCAGCTTGGCCCGGAGGACTTCCGAGCCGTCGACCGCCTTGTGGCGGAACACTTCGCAGGCTGCGCCCCGACGCCCTTGGCGATCGAAGACTGGGAACTCGATGAGAGCACCCTGCTGGATTTCACTGAAGAGGAGCTCATCGCCACCGATCGCGCGGCGAGAGCTGCGACACGCCCTTCGCGGGAGCGTACTGCTGCATTACTGGCGGAGGTTGTTGCGCTTGGCCTGATCCCCCTTGCGGATGACTCGCTGGCCGCCCTCCGGATGGTAACCAGGACCTTGAGGCATGCTGCCTCTTCCCACATCCGCTCCCTCGTGGCGGTCCCCTCCTCCATCCTCTGCTCCGTGGTGGCCTTCCCCGCCGTCACCTCGGTTGACCTCTCCGGCAGCCCTGCGTGGATCATCACCAACTCTGCCCTTCACCTCCTAGCCCCCCTCGTTCACCTCCGCTCCGTTAACTTGCATGGGTGCTTCTTCGTCTCAGACTGGGGGCTCCGTGTCCTCGCTAAGCTCCCCCAGCTCCAGGCGGTTGGCCTTAGGCTGTGTGGCCGGGGCGTCACGGATGCCACAGCTCACCTCGTTGGCACCTTTCTTCCGCATCTTGTTTGGCTGGACCTCCGCGGCCTCTCCGCCATCTCTGACCGCGCCGTCACGGAGGTCTCACGCTGCGCCTCCCTCGCCACGGTTGCCTTGCTACAGGCTGGGGGACGCTCCAAGGACGACGGGATTGGAGATTGGGCAGCGCCCCCGCCACGGGGACGGGGACTCTCGGGGCTGAGCTTGGGTGCACTTCGGTGGGCAACCTCTCTTGACCTCTCCGAGACCCTAATTGACAACTCTGCTCTCCCTGCCATAGCGGGGCTCCTCCACCTCTCCGTGCTGCGCCTCCGTCACACGCGAGTGTCAGACCTGGCCCCGCTTGCAGACAACGCTCTTTGCACGACCCTCACGGACTTGGACCTCTGTGGCACGCTGGTTGCTGGGAGCGGAGGGTATGGCGCGGGTCTGGCATGTGTCTCTTCCCTGCGCGCCGTCTCTTCCCTGCACCTGGGGCGGCTGTGGATTCAAAGTGGCGACCACCCGAACGGGTTTGACTTCCGCCTCCTTCGTCCTCTCACCAACCTCCTCACCCTTAACGTCTCCTACAATGGCTTGACCTCCGACGACCTTATGCGCATTGCCGCTCTCTCTTCTGTCACCTCCCTCTCCCTCGCGAATGGCAACCGCATCCGGACGGTCCGGCCACTGGCCCCGCTCTCCCGCCTCGCTGAGCTGGACCTTATTGGATGTTACAACCTGTGGGAAGAGGACCTCCCGGAGGATCTGGCGCTCTTTCCGGCGCTCTCCACAGTGCTCTTGTGCCCGGACAATGACGGGGACGAGGAGGACTCCTTCTGGCACCACTCTGGGCGGCGCTTCCCAACCCTTCCGCCCCCACCGCTTTCCTCCCTCCCTCCTCCACCCCCCCTGTCCCCGCTGCCCCTTCCCACCTCCCTCTGCCCCATGCGGGGTGACTCCCGCCCCTCCCCTCAGCCACCCCCCCAGCTCCCGCGGGGCACCTTCCAAGTCTTCGTTGAGAACCTCAACGGGAAGTCCATTGTCATTGAGATTGGGCCTGACGACACTGTGGAGCACTTGCGCCTCCTCATCCGTGAGCGTTGTTGGATTCCCCCAAGCGAGCAGTGTCTCTCCTGCGGCGGGAGGATCTTGCGTGAGGGAACCCGGCTGCGCGAGTATGGCATTGGACATGGCTCGGTTATCCGCTTTTGGGCCCGTATCCGCGGCGGCTCGAGCGCTCCCCCACAGCCCCGCACCTCTTCCTCCTCCCAGGGCCACCCGCATGGTGGGAGCTCCCTCGTTGACTCCCTCTCGTCAGCCCTATGGGGGGAGGATATGTCTAAGGCCTCCTCCCTTGCTGCCCGGGCGCTCCTCCGGGAGGCCTCGGCGGAGGCGCTCCCCTTTCTGCGGGACGGCGCCGCCCTGGAGTTTGTGGACACCCCCCCCAGGTGTGGCAACTTTGTGGGACACGACTTAAGTCGTAAGGCAACTTCTGCCCACCGAGTGGTATCGATCAACCTCGCCTCCCGGGCCAAGATGATGGACCCCCATGCGCAAGGCAACTGGCTTGGGGAGTATCTTTCTGACATGGGCGTGGACACGTGCCTAGCTAGTGAGTGCGGCTTTGGCACTGACGCTCACCTGCGCTCGTTTGTGAGGGGTCTCTCGGAGCATGGCTTCACCGCGGTGGGCAACGTCCAGAGGCATGGGGGTGCACTCGTGGCCTATAAGCTGGGCACGCTCGCTTCCAACCCGAAGCTTATCTCAGTGGGCGGCGAAGGCCGGGCTGCCTTTGTCACCATCACCTCTGAATGGACCTCGAGAAGGGAAGACGGCGCCCCCTCGACTGACAGGCGCTCCATTTGCTTTGGCGCTCTCTACGGCCTCTCAGGTGGCACCACGAGCTTGTCCCAAGACGACCGCCACAAGGAGGCCCTGCTTATTGAGCGCGCTCGACAGGTGGTTGAAGAGGCGGCGGATCAACAACTCCTGGTTGTCCTTGGGGGGGATTTTAATGCTGTTGTGGACCCCCTCCTTGACTCTGTTGGCACTGGGGCTAGGGCACGCGAGTCCTCCCTCTTGCAGAAGCTGCTTGACCTTGGCTTCACCGACGTGCTTCGTGCCCACCACCCACAAGCGGTGCTCACTACCCGCTCGACCCTCCAGGGCGGGGCAAACCGCTTGGACTACATCCTCCTCCGGTCTGACCCCCGAGTCACTGGGGTGTGCTCCGCGATCCATCACCACCACCAGCTTGCCTCGGATTACTCAGTGGTCCTCGTTGATATCTTTGGGATCGACATCGGGGTGGAGGCCCCCGACTTTGTGAAGAAAGCAGCACTCTGGCGGAAGTTCTTTGAGGCGGCGGACGAGGTGCGGAAAGGTTCTGATGGGTCCTCTCCCTTCATGCTTGAGGTCGAGCGAGCACTGGATGCTGCCCCCCTGGCGTCCCGGCTCTCCCAGAATCTTTGTGTGGAGTGGTGCGCCTCCCTTCTCGCCATGTGCAGCGAGGGTGCTCGGTCGGCGGCCGTTCGGGCTGCCCTTGGGAGGATGACTGAGGCTGCAATGAGTGCTGTGACGAGAGCCATCGGGGAGGTTGCTGGCACCACGGTCGCCCACATCAAGTCTCTCTCCTCACGCAACTCGGGCACCGCCATCACCCAGTGGACCAAGGCACACAACGCTCTCCGGCTTGTGCAGTCCCTATGCCACAAGGGGCTTAATTTCAGCCCGGTCTTGGCACGCCATAACCTTATCCGTCGCGGACGCCTTAAGGCAGCGGAGCGCCTTCAACGACGTGCTCGGAACTTGCAGGCGGATTCCTCCGTTCCCCTTCCCGCGCCCCTCTCGCTCCCCGCCGGTGCCGCCAGGAAGATCTCCGGCGCTGGCTCCGCCGCCTCCGCGTGTGCGCCGGGCGTGCCCGCATCGATACCACCAGACACATCCGCCTCCTCCGGGCCTCCGGTCGGGCAAGTTGCCGCACTCGACTTGATCGACTTGTCAAGGAGAATGACGTTGCTGGCATGGCAAGGGCCTTGGGCCTGAAGGAGGACAACCCGGGCAGCTTCATACCCGAGACCTTTCGAAGGGATGGAGGCGGCGCTCCTGGCTCCGGTGACCCGGTCCCGCGCAACGGCGACGAAATCAAGGAGGCCACGGTGCAACACTTCGAGACTCTATTCGCCAAGCACCCTGCCCAGCCGCTCCCGTCCTTCATCGTGCCCACCGTGGATGAGGCGGGAACCCACAGCGTCCGCATTGATGAGGCCCGCATTCCACTTGCTCCTGACCCCAGACACCGTGAGGACTCTGACTTGCTCGCCCTCCTTCGGCTTGGCAACATGGACTCTGCGGCGTTTCGCGCTCGGTGGGGGGACGCGGTGCGGGTGACCTCAGACGGGGAGTGGGAATCCCTACTCCAGGGGGCCTGGGGCACCGCTCCAGGCCTCTCAGGCTTCAAGATTTGCGCGCTCCGGTGCTTCCCGCAACACGTGCGTACCCTATTCCGCACGTTGGTGGACACCATGTTGTGTCTCCGCCTGATCCCGGACCTCCTTAAGTGGACCCGGATTGTTAACATCTCGAAGTTCCCCAAGCGTGGGTTCCGGCCGTTGTCCATGATGGAGGAGCTCTTCAAGGCGGTGGAGAAGGTTGTCCACACGCGTATGGAAGAGATCCGCAGCTCTCTTCCTCCCAGCGACGCCACCCTCTCCACCTTCAACGTGGCGTATGACGAGGGTCGAGGCACGCACCACCCGCACCTGGTTGACGCCATGGTCCACGAGGACGCGGTGGTGAGTGGTTCCCCGCTTCGGGTCCTCACTGTGGACCTTGAGAAGTGGTTCGACAAACTCCCCCGCGAAGTTGCGTTGGCCTCCCTTGTCGCTAAGGGTTTCCCCCCCGTGATTGTGGAGATCATCAGTGAGGGCTACAGTGGTTTGAGGTCCTGCATCTCGACCCTCTGGGGGGACACCCGCTTCCTTTTGCGCGATGGCACTAACGGGATCGGGCAAGGGGCCATCCTCTCCCCCCTCCTCTCCAAGCATCCCCAAGACCCGGCCAACCGCGCCTTTGGCCGCCGCGAGCGTGCCTACCGCACGCAGTATGGCTCGGTGGTCCCCCTTGCTGGCTTCAGTGACGACACTCGCTTCTACGACGACGGCTCCGTGGAGGCATTAGACGAGATGGCGTCCATCTCGGCGCAGGTCTACCCGCCGGCTGGGATTCAGATGGCGCTCTCGAAGGCGGAGGCCTACTTTGTCAACTGCCCTGTGGCGGCCCCCCAGCCGATTTCTATCCACCACTTCAATGGCGACTCAGGGAGGGCGGAAGAGATTGAGGTGGCGGTGTCCACCCTTAATGAGCCCAGCACCTTCCTTGGCACCTCCACTCTCCCGGACCGCTCGCGCCTTGTGCAGTACCCCAAGTACAACGGGGCGGTCAAGCTCTTTGCTGCCCGCTGCGCTGCGCACCAACTGCGGTGGCAACATGTTCGATTCGCCATCCGTCCCCTCCTCGTTAACGCGGTCACATTCAACCCGCTTGAGACACGCACACCGTGGGATACGCTTGTGGAGTGGGACTGCACCATTTCTCGGCTGGCGTGCAAGAGCCTCCGCATGCCGATGACCTGCACCCGGCAGGGCCTCTACGCTGCCCGAGGCCTAAACATGCCGTGCCTTGCGGCGGAAATGCTTGCTACCTATCCCAGGGAGCTGCTGGTGGTCCTAGGGGAGAAGACTGAGTTGGCTGGGGAGCTGGTGCGCGAAGGATGGCAGCGGTCCCTTGACCACCCGGAGTGCGAAACCCTCACCAGGTCTATCACTCGCATTCTTGCGGGGTGCGGCTTCTTCATCCGAGATGCCCGCGAACGGCTTCTGTCACGTGCCTTGGACGCCCTCCAGGCACGGTGCGGCGCATGGGGGGCGGTGCCCTCTGCGGGACTCCAGAGGCGCGCCTTTGCGAAGGCTGCCCAATTCTCCTCCCTCGGCCCCGGGGCTGCTCTTATCCGGGAGGGCATGCGGCGCCTCTCCCCCACCTCCAAGTGGCTGGTCGCCTCGGAGTGGGCGCCTGTGATGGCCAGCCGCCCGAGCACCACCCACCTCTTCTTCTCTGCGGGTAACATTGCATGGGCCTTGGGGGAGGCTCGACGGCAGGCGGACGTGGACTGGCGGGCAGAGTGCGCTGCACAGAGCATTGACCCTGCGGAGGCGATGGGGGATGGTAGCCCTTGGTCATTTGAGCGGGATGACTGGGGAAGCGCTGATGTTGAGGACCCCCTCCTTGACTGGCTCGATTGGGAATCGCATGCGGCCGAAAGGTCTCAACTGCTCGGCCGGTACACGCGCCGCCCCGGCATCTTGGGAGAGGTGTGCGCGGTCGGTGACGGCTCCTTCTTTGCGTCCTCCCAGCGGGCTGGGGCGGGCTCGGTTTTCCTGCTTCCGCGGGACTGCAGAGGTGGCAATTCGACTGCAGGCCCGCCCTCCTCCCGCAATGGCAATCGCCTTCTCCAAATCTCGTCCCCCCTCCCGAGCTTGTATGGCAACGGGGTGGTCTCCAATCACCAGGCGGAGATCTGGGCCCTTCTCAACATCCTCTCCCGCCTACCCCTCTCGCTCCGCGGGGTGGTGGTCTCAGACAACTTGGGGGCTGCGCTTGGCCTGGCAGCGGCAGATTCTCCCCGGACAAGGGAGCAACTCCGCCGTGGGGATTGTGCCCTTTGGTCGCGCATTGCCCGATGTGCCCGCCGCCGCAGCGGGGACCCTCCGCCGGCGCTCCCCGGCCCGACCTCCATTGGCGCATGGGAAGCGGAGCTAGGCCGCATCCTTGAGGACCCCGCTGTCACCGACGCCAAGCTCCTCCCCTCCCTTGTCCCTGGCCTGTC